>LUCH01002303.1:40669-72348 GCA_013368495.1 Paragonimus heterotremus
CAGAGCAGAAAGAAGACATATGTTGCGATATGTTAACATTTCGTTTACTCTCATCAGTCGCAAACGTAAAACATTCAGTTATATACATCATACAGATAAGGGTAGACAGGGATTAGACACGCATACAAGCAAACCAATTATTATGTAATCACGACCATCACGACTCATCACTCTCAATTAGTTGCACTGACGGCTCGCAATCCAACCTCATCGATTGCTGAACATCTCAAGTCACCATCTCAGGTCACCAAGTTGACCCAGTTAACTCATTCAACATATTGTTGCGCAATCGAAATCCGAAGCTATAAGCTTTCTGTGAAGCGATGCTAATCCGAACTTACCAGCCGACACTGTGTGCACAAAAGTGGTTGAGACAACCTATTGGGTTGCCATGGTCGTGATTACATAATAATTGGTTTGCTTGTATACGTGTCTAATCCCTGTCTACCCTTATCTGTATGATGTATAAAACAGCTACCGTCTGTTTGTCGTTTCTACCTCATGATTTTAGACTTACAACTGTTCATTCCATTCAGTCACATAAGCCTTTCCTTGTTTAAATCGTGACTCAAGATTTTTATTTGATAGAATCAAACACCTCAAAATGTGACAGTGGCTATCAGCAAAACCCACTCCAGACTTTCCAGATAACAATGAAATTATTTATACAGCAAGCTGATGCGTTAGTGATTTGTATTTAAGTGTGCTCCGCTGTACATATTAGTCGTTTTCAAAGACTATTAATACAATACTCACTCTTGACTGATTGGCCGAATCACACACTACTCAAAAGTAATGAATATTCGTACCACTTTCTTTTTCAGGATTGTAGGAAAGTGTTGACGGCCGCAATCACTTCTCTGCCCGATCACAATACTAACTATAGTGCATTACCAGCCAGTTCGGAAGAGCCCATTCTTACCGAGCGTGTTGCTCTTTTAAAAAAGCAACCAAAAGGGAAAGATGCCATGAATTCCACTGGTAACGAAAAACAGAATGGTCACAACAGTGACAACCATCTTGAACTAGTTCCTGGGGAAGGAGATGGAGGTGGACACGACTCGGAGGATGATGGTGAAGGTCACGGCTTGGACCCTGCACTACAAAGAACTGGAAGGTACGTTTACATTTGTCGAGGTGACCTAATCCATTGTTCAAAATGGCAGTGAAACACCAATTTCACAAATATGGTAGTGCATCTCTAAGCTTTCCGACTAACACAAAAATATTGCGTAGCGCTTGATATTTAGGCAAACGACAACTAAGATTGATAGAACAAGTTAAAAACCGATACTTATTGTCGTAGGTTACTCACACCAGAACAAACCTCTACTTATTAGGTGGTATGTTGAAGTAACTTATATCTCACGCACGGGACTCTGCAATGGCCAAACCACCGGTTGAAAAAGTTCTACCCAGCTACAGATACCACCTCAGAGGTAGTTTACTAACAACACAAAGCAAGTGGACCGGTCGATTTGTAAGCACTTCTCAACTGGCTTCTGGATGTGTCCACTCTGAAGCACATTACCGGCGACTGTCGTGGAAGTGTTGTTATTTGATGATTTCACACAAAGACTGGGCTCACAGTTTAAGGGGAGATGAAACCAAGTCATCAGGTATCTTGACCACCGCAATCAATCCAGTTTAACAAAACTTCCTTTTGCCCTCCCCCAATCGACTTTATTCAGCTATTGCTTGTTTTTTATGCCCTGATTGCTTGTTAGGAACACTGCCATTGGGTTTGTTTCTGCCATCCAGTGTGTCTGTCACGTTTTTTGAGTGACATCATCTATTAACTCTCAAACAGTAGACAATTTTCAAGGTTAAGTCTACCGAAACCTTTTTACTTTCCTTCTATTGTTCTTGCTGGACAGTTCAACGCAGTTGCAGAGGTAATAACGCATTTTTGGGTTCCACTTATTTGTATCCTTCCAAATGTTATACGACAGGCAGTTTCGTCTTTCAGTAGCATAGTGCGCACAAGCAGGAACTAAATAACAGATCTCATCATGGGCAAGACGACGGTCCAGATGCGAATATCGAAATAGTGTGTACGCAATATGGGGGACTTGCCGCCTAGGCGAATGACAATGTACTGTTGCCCAATGTATGTGAACACACGTCAGCCGTGCAAACGAGTGCATGCGTTCGTGGTCGTTTGTTATAACATAAGCTGTGCAGGATTTCATACAACAAACAACCTCGCAGACTGAATCTCTTCTGCATTCACAGCGTCAAGGCTATATTCACCTTTAACCGCAAGAGATTTGTGTTACTTTCAAACAATTACTGAGTTTTTTATAACACCTTTTGATGTTAGCTGTTATATAACATACCTGCTGCAAGTTGCTGTAAACATATGAATGCATTTGAGTCGAGTGACGGTTTCATTTCATTATAACCTCTTGAATATCGGTAGATTTCTTTCTTTTAACCCATTAAAAATTTACCACCGCAATGTACTAAGGTCGTTCCACACCCTATATATACATGTATATATATGTATATGTATAGGGTGTGGGACAAACTTTACAAATATATATATAGATATATATATATAATGGCTGATGCGAATTGTCGGAGTGGTATTAACTTTCAATGTAGAACACACGTGTTTCTATGACTGCAAAATTTTACGTTAACATTAGCTTGTATGAGTTAAAAATTAGGTCACTTCAGTGTCAGTCAAACGTGCAGAGTGATGGTTTTCTCATCTTCCACTTTTCATTTATATGCCCACTAAATCATACGCAACCACGTGTTCGGAGTGAACATTTCAATAAACAAGATTATAGGTATATGGTTTTCAACAGAATGACAGCACAAAATCACTATTACTTGATTTTAGACATGGTTGACAAGCGTGAATGATACCATTCAGAACTTTTGTTTGAACTAAGCGCATGTCGATAAATTTATAGTCCATCTGTTACAGTGACCTATACAAATGAGTCGCGATTTCCGGATTCATTTCGGTTCCCACAGTTGTATAGAAAATCACAATCCATTAATCAGTGAAAGCTTATGGCCTTACGACTCTAGTTTCAGTGAATAATTACGATCAACAAAATGTACACAATAGTTTCTCACACATCCGATCCACTTACTAGTTGAAGGCTGAAACTGTTACGATAAACCGCTGTTTATAACATACCGCAATGACTGATGTTCAGTAGATGATAGGATGCCGCGAAGTTGGACCATTGTTGACAAATGTACATATGTGCACTTACATACATATGTGCATGTGCGTGACAGGCATAAGACTATGTGAAACTAACATTATGATAATAATCTAAAGTTTACACTTTCATTGACTGTGATTAACAACAAAAATTTTAAACACATTACCAGCTTATTGCAAAGAATTGTGACTAGCTAACATGGTATCTTTCATGGCAAATTCTGCACTTCTGTTTGACAAGAGGTACTGGGCATAACGTTCGATTTTGTTCGTAATCATCTGTAATGTATGCACATAATACAACTGGCCGTTAAACTATATGTGTATGTTTAGGGGGAGATCTTGTTTAGCGTCATGTGATTAGTCTCACATCAGGCACAAGAAACTTATTCAGCCTAATTATTTAGCGACAATCGCTTACGATTGGTGCATCAAGAGAACTCATTGTAACTCGCCTATGACTTTCATCCCATGCTAATTCTTTCACGACCAATCTGAACCAACCGATTATTAAATGCTTCTGTTAACCTTACAATACTCTGTTACAGTTTACCACTTTTCAATAACCTGACCCACTTTTATTGAAGACTGTGACTGGTATCACTAACATAAATAGTATAAGACTGTCACAATTTCATTGGTTGGAATTGTACATTTGCGACAATCAAAGCCTCTGGTTTGCGGAACGCTTTTTGTTACGTCACAATAACCTGATTCGTTGCTGGTTTTTATGATGTGCATTTGCGAACCTCTCGCTTAAACTTACGTTATTTACACTGTATTACGTTCGTTAAGGAGTTATTTTTATTGGATTCGTGTGTACTGTACCACGACTATTGACCAGTAATCAGGACCAATTTATGCAAAGGTTCTGTTCTGTCTCTTCCAGTAACCCACTCTTTGTATTCAATCCGAACTTCTGCACTAGCTACGTGCATGTTTTTCTTTTCAATGACAGATTATTCGGTGGCCTAATACAGGATATCAAACGTCGGGCTCCGTTCTATCTGAGCGACATTACGGACGCTTTCCATGTGCAGTGTTTTGCCAGTTTTGTGTTTCTCTACTTCGCCTGCCTCACTCCGATCATTACATTTGGTGGTCTTCTGTCGCAAGCAACTGGAGGCTATCTTGTGAGAACATAGTTTACAGTGCGATTTGTGTACTTCGACTGTCATCAAATCTTATTGCTTTTGTTATAACCTGTGGCGCTACTTAGGGAATTAGACAGTAGTAAAGTGAGGGTTACAAAATTGAGGACGTGTGGCTTTACAGACGCGGGGAACGTGCAACCTGAGTACAAACCAACAACAACATTCTGGAAAAAATTGAATTAACCCCGTACCACTGGCCAGAAATGACTGGATGAATAAGGGAAACGAACAAACCTGAGTACTTGTGGTTGAATCATTTGCCTCTGTTGAATTTTGTTCCAGACCGTCAGTTTTTCTGGAGACCCACCCTTTTTGATCGCAATAATTGGTTCGGTGTACGGAAGGTTACGGAATTAGTCATATTCCCAGTGGTAGTTTCCAATCCGGTTTCATTGGTGCCGACATATTACAGTAGTGTACACTTCAAATCTGTAATGGTTTTCAACTGGAAGTCTGAACACATTCAATTGTATAATTTTTTGAAGTTGCTCATTAAGATCTCGCGCCCATAGATTTCAAAAAATACAATGACCCTTTTTGTCTTTAAACTTTTGGCTGGGATAAAGCACACTTCAAGAAAATGCTTCTTATCTGCAGATGAATTAACTGACAGATACAGAGGAGACCAGTCTAAGTTTAGTCGAACTTACAGTTGTGCTATATTGCTAGACATTTTAGTTCATTCTAGTATTCCTCTCCTTTTTAGTTGAAATAAATATATTTTAGAACGTAAACTGGGTACTAAGTGTCGCGTGGATGCATCAAACACTACAGTTGTTTTTCATTTGAAAGTTAACAAAAACCGACTTGTATTACGACTGTACTGATAACTCCATATGAGAACAGTAATAATAGTAAGAAATTTCCCAAATATCTGTGCACAGTTTGTAAGATTGCGTGTGACATCCTTTGTGTTTAACCTCCGTGACCGACAGAGTAGCTTATGTTTACGATCCACAGGGTACGATTGAAAGCATCCTATCTGGCGCCGTCGTTGGGATACTGTATGCACTATTTTCTGGGCAACCGTTGACGATTATGGGGAGCACCGGTCCTGTTCTAATTTTTGAGGGAATCGTTTACGGAATGTGTCAGTAAGTTTGTTTTGATAGTCTTTACAGCTTATTTCATTTCATTGGCTCAGCGTAACGACCATCTAATCTTTCTCGTTCATCCGGTTGACAAATTAGGCCATTTTACCTAAACACACGTACTGTGATTACACAATTGGTTTGCATTCCTTGCCACTTACGAAATGACTGACACTGCTTCGTTTCACTCACGAATGAAAAAAGTTAGTTTATTGTGTTCTACGTTAGCTTGCTAACCTGGTATATTTAAAACTACTACGACTGAATACTGTTGTAGAGCTGAGTAAACTCGATAAGGGCTTGTGGTTGTTTACAATGAAACTGGGAACCTAGCATTTGTTGTAAGTGCATTGGCTATGGTCTATATCTTAATATTCTTATTGAAATGACAAGAGGATTAAAGGGAAACCACTTGACTGAAAACCTGTGGTTGAATCTGGTCCAAAGTTTGATATTTAACAGCAAAAGTAGTTAGTTTCAGAATCATTGAAAACACAACTGGGATGCCTGTTTTTCCACTGATATCGATGGATGCTATCTAGAGTCGTCAGTAGCATGACATCCAATCACAACTGGGCACAGAATGAAGACATACGAATCATCCCTTACCAGTTATCGGTGTCACCGTGAACGCAATGCGGAGTTTGCTGATACTCTCTGTTACACCTCAACAACCTTATCCTGTATTCAGAAATGGTTTGCCATGACATTGCAACTACCCTGGTAGTTCCCCTCCACGACTATCAACACATACAGTCCATGAGCTGTTCGTCCGTAAACTCCATGAGTCCGTGATTTCTGCCCTGTAGATCACTGATGTAAAGTTAATCCCCGAAATTCAGCCATCTTTCAATTTAAACAACCATATTCTTCCATTAATTTGGACAAAACAGTTAGAAAACGAACAGTGGTAGCATTTCATATTGGTTTGTCAGTCCCAAATAACCAGTAACACGGAAAAGTGTCAAGTTGACGTCTACGGTACTTGTGGGGGTATGTGCAAAGGAACGAACAACAAGAACATCCAGTCGTATGACCTGAATGACGCTCACGGCGACTGAGGTCCATGGCAACCTACGGTTCACAACCAATTGTCTTTGTACATATAACAACCGGTTTATAGCGACGCCCTCAGCGACCTTTAGGTATCATGGATTTTGGTGGCGCACCGTAACGATGAAAGCTGAGGTCAAGTCTGCGTCGTGGCCAGTTGACAGGATGTGTTGTCTGGTCGACGAAGCTGCGGCCTCATGAGTCTCTGTGACCACAGTGTCCAGTTGTAAGACTTGTTTGTATATCCACTCAGATAGATGTTCCCTTTGTTTCTATGTTCATACCCTCTCAAGTAATGTAAAGGTTAAACGGAGAGTTTCTGTGTTATTACCTATTCGATAGTGACCAGCCAACAGGCAATGCCGACATCTACCAATGTTCGCTGTTTGGTTGTTTAAAATTAGTTAACTGTTCATATGTGACCAGAATGTGTGCGAGACTACTCTGGAGCACAAGATTTGTTTCTTTTGATCGCTCCTTTGTAATTGATTTTAAACTTGCACGCAACCAAGTTAGATGGCGTCGTTAATAGAAGCGCAATTAAGTTAACTGCGACAAACATTACTAGGCACTGACAGCTAACGGTACCTAGTAACTTTTCAATTGTGCTGCGTCTACTGCTCCAATGACAATAGGGATGGCAGAATGTCTACATAAAACGTTATGGTTTCAAATGTGCTTTGCTCTGGGCTACATGTCTTTATTTCAAAGTTGTTCTCATAAAAAATACTCATAAAGTGTGAGCTATCGTGGAGTAAAGAAAAGAAGTAAGTATGGTTCTGCTTTCCCTACTGATAAGTCGTGTAGCAGACGTTATAAGTTAGGAGACAGTGTTCTGAAACATGTACGCCTAGACTAAATTCGAACCAGCAACAGAAACAGCACATACAAACGCAACAAGGGCTTCTCCAACCGAACCATAAAGCCTCAACGAGGGCTCGTAAATTTCACATTTGCATTCAGTTACTCACCGAACCTAGTGTAACCTACGAAATCCATTAGATGCTCCAAAGAAGCAGCTGTCAAGAAGGATTTTGCAAATAGTTCACGCCGGAATCTAAAAATGCCACTGTTGGGCGCTGAAATGGTATCATTAATAAGTTGTGTGGTAGGTTTAATAATTCGGAAAAGACTCGATTACGAAAAGTTTGGGCCTCGGCATGATTGGAACCAATAGCAAAACAGCAAAGATTTGTGCGGGTAATTGAGTCGAAGTGTGAAATTTATGAGTCGACAGCTTAGTTTCGTAGATCAGATGGTAGAGCGTTTGCCACCCTTGTGATTGCTGTTTTTTGTTATTGGTTCGAATCTATTGGAAAGCTAGATTTTCCGCAATCAGGTCTCTACTAAATCTAAAATAAAATAGCGAATGGTTTAATCAACAGTATTGTGTTTGCGCAATATTACTTAACAATGTCCAATAGGGCTGTATTGAAACAGCTCTTTGAAACAATTAGAAACACAAACTGGAAGAAGAACTGCTGGCTGATATTATTTCGTGCACTCCCACCCTCCGCGCCGTAAAACAAGGAACAAAATGATCAAATCATGCTTCAGCAGCTGAACAAACAAGTTGTAACCCATGGTACTTACAACAGCACATTTTTCGAGGTAGATAAACTGAGCTTAAGATGTGTGATAACCGAAGCCTCAATCAACTTTAACAGATGTAAGCCTTGATTGCGAATAAAGACTTTCGGAGTAAGTAAATGCACCACTTTTGTGCCAACCTTCTAATAAATAATGGACTATTTGCATTGCTAGTAATCGGTCATCAACCATCGTAGACGTTAGCTGCTGCGGTATCTATGTGACCAGCCGTTCTGTAATACATTTTCCGGAGAAGTAGTGAACAGAATAGTTTGTAGGTTTCAGTCATTGTAGATCTGATAATCTAATTTTATGCCGACTTTATTTCCTTCGTTCAGACCTGCTGCACTTTTACGGATGTATGGTAAATGCATGACGTTCCTAGAGGGCATAAAGTAATTTATTTGTGCTATGATCTTTCCGGTAAACATCGTTCACGCGAACTTCGTTGAACATCGCTTGTTCAATCAAGCACCGTTACCCACCCGTCTCTGCGTGTTAATCATTCGCTTATCCGACTTCGAGACGAAATTGGCCCCATAGTTTCAGTTTAGGTTTTATGGTAAGTTTTTTAGCTGCAATAGTTGACGACGTGCTCAAAAAAAGTCAGTTCACTTCCTCGAATTTATCGGACACTGAAACACAAGTGTAGTGAGTACCATTGGTTAGTGTTGTGGGAATGCTTATGTCATCGGTCCAGCTTCATAAAATGGCAACACGATTCACCAAGCAACCTCCTACATTTCAATCGACCGGCCATTGTTTTTGGTCTATGTCGGTCAACACGCCGAATTCCGTGGAACTTTGTTGAGATGGGTGAACGACTGCGGTCACAAGACTGATCGAACTGCATTCATCAAGAGTCACGTGAACGAAGCTAACTAGAACAACTATGCCAACAGCACACTATATAATCTACTCTGGAGTAAAGTACATGTCCGTAAAAGTATAACGGTCTAAATGAGGGTGATACAGATAACAAAACGTATATATCGGATTCGTGTAGGCAGTCTTACAATGATTCCGGTGTTCGAGTGATTAAATTCATTTCGGTTCTGCTCGGGTAGTTAACAGTGCAACAACGCCTGAATTGATATTAACAACAACTATCAGAAATGGGCTTAACCTTATGGATAAATGTAATGATTTGCATGATGACCGAAAATCGCATCGAAGCAGCACTCTTTTGGTTATTACATTCTACTTCCGACGGGTCCGCTGGACTAACAGTCTATCTCTTTATGGCTACTTAATAAATACGGATATTTTTGCGCAATATTAATGTCTATCCACGAAGTAATTATATCATCATGATGGCCAATATACTTATTGTGGTGTTTAATCTTCAGTGGTTTTTTATCAGCTGCTGTAGACCCTCATTCTGGGCTTGAAGCAGTGGCCTTCATGTTGAAATACTTTGAATTCATTGGACGGAAGGGTCGATTGCTACACCAGTTTTGCCAATGATTTTAGACACATCAAGGGTATTCTTTAAAACGCGTACAGAATACTGAATTTTCGTTTTAACGGTGAGGTGCAATGATGAACAAATAGAATCTGTACGAGGTCGAAACTAGCGAGAGATATTCGCTGGCAGCAGTTGATCTGTCAAGTTAGATACAACCGATCGAATGTCAGTTATACGTTTTCCCCTTATGAGGAACACATAGTACTAATATTCTCTGGCAAATGGACATTACGTTAGGCGCACAAATAAAGACAGTTGGTACGGTATCTATTTTGAAATGGGTAATGGTTTTATGGTGTATCATGAAACAATGTGACAAGCAATTGTGGTGCGCTCATCTCCAGGTTTCCCGATCTTCTCACCAGTTAACACATTTAAAATAGATGAATGTACAGATTCCGTCAACACAAAACAGGTTCACAGATAGATTATCCCGTTTTCTTGCACGTACCGTTCAAGAATGTTTATTATTACGAACGGCATGGTTTGTTAGAAGTTGCTACTATTCGTTTGCTAGGCTCAACAAAATACCCTTTTCTACTCAAAAGAGTAACTCATCCAATCATACAATCCTCCTGCAGAAACATCCAGCTGGATTAAGAAAATACTACTAGTCACGTAGTGATGGGCAAAACGCAAACATAACGACACCTCAATAAGTAATTACTTAAAAAGTGTATCCGCTTTGCCAAATCCTGTGGCTAACTTGTGGCCCAATGCATGCGCATGTGGTTTCAATTGCTACTTAGTACTCTGGGCTCTTTAGAAGTTGAAAACAAATATTGAAAGAAAATGTACTTTTCGGGAGGATCATATGCACATCACATTAATCACCATATTGATCCCGTTAATGATTGTACACCGAATTAAAGGTTGTCTGCGAAAGTACTATAGATTTGGGAACCTGGACAAAAAAATCTGCCAAATTTGTCATATATTTTAAACTTTCAAACTTAGAAAATACAGACAAGGTGTGATGAGTCACGGTTAATATAGGACGTCTTGGTCTATAAGTAGTACACTCAAATGTGTTGTTTCAAGACAGACAAGAAACCACTACTGCTCCCTTCCTTAACATCTGGAGACAGCTGGCAGGTTCACGTGCCTAAACAGTTCAGTTGTCGTTGACGAATTGTCTGACGAGATCACCAGCTGTATTGTTAAGGCGCTGATAGAGTTGGCCAAATTACATATCTAAAACGGTAACATAATTTCAGTCCGTCTGTGGACGGTCCAGTTTACAGTTCAACCTTCAGGGTAGCGTTACGTACAGTTAGGAACTTCAGCCTATTCTCATAAATGAATTCACAAGGTGTTTGTTTTCAACACTAGGGTCCCCGAAGCATCAGCAGCATACTGCTGAAATCTGTGTTTCTGCTAGATTCGAACCCGCGACAGAAACAAAATGTCCGGGTAGGCGTACTGCCACCTCAACTACAGAGCCACGTCAGGAGATCAGAAATGTCACTTTTGGACTCATTTATCCATTAGTTTACTGTGTCCTGTGGAATCCACCAAATGATTCGGAGAGTGGGCTCTCCAAATAGGATAAATCGAACAGTTAACGCAAGAAATCCATTAGCGACACAGTTGAGCACTGAAACCGAATTGCCGACAGATGATACTTTTCATTACATATACTTGTCAGAAATGTTCGAACATTCCGTTGTTGTCCTGAGTTTACTACCTGATACTGATGTTATATTATGACGATTGACAGCATATGGTCGTTGTGTAACACGATGTTAGCAGAATATGAAGACATGTAGCGAAACTGGTCATTCTACATGCAAAAAATAAAGGTTATCCATGACAGTTATGCTTTACTCTACATGGCTATTGTAGGCAATATTTCTGGAATTGTCTGGTATGTTCATAGATTTCTTCTAAACATTATCTCTCATGCGCTTTTAGTCGGTTGGAGTGGGACTATTTGAGTTTTCGACTGTGGATCGGATTATGGATCGCATTCTTTCTGTTCACAATCGTTGCGTTTGATCTGAGCGCTCTGGTCAAATACATCACACGGTTCACAGAAGAGTCTTTTGCTGCCTTAATCGCGTTTATTTTTATTGTGGAGGCGATCAAGAAAACCTACATGATTTCCAAGTATTACAGATTGGACTTGTGAGTGCCCATGTTGTTCGTAAGCAATGTGTTTCCAGTTTACCTTAGTTTTTTCTGACTCCTACAAATGTGAATTTCCAATATTACAACTCTTTGAATGAAGTCATTTACGTCCGAGTTATGGGATTACCATCCTGTCTGAAACACACCTGGTTGAATAGTTACCTAGATTCAGTTGTCAGTTTCTATGTTGTGGGTGAAATAAATTTTCGATTAATCTCTTGTGCGGTACGAAATTAAGTGGTGATCCATACTCGTGAAGATTTGTCATGCAGTCGTTATTATTAGGCACTCAGTTAAGTGAAAATATATAAGATAAATGGACTAGCAAATAGAAAACTTCACTAGGAGGCATAATCATGAAAAGATACTTTACTTGTAAAATTGGAAGAACTGATATCATCGCGGTTGGTTCGTTAACAGTTCATATATATTCAGATGCTGTTTTAAAAGCATATTCTTGAATACCTTGGTAAATTGAAGCACTGATTTGATAAGAAATGTTGTTTTTATTTCAGCTGGACAGGGATTACTATCAAAATCCATTTTTGCTGGCTATGAAATGGAAGCTTCTTCCAGCGGGCTTAAATAGTTTGGGAAATAATGAGTCTGACGTTCATGTGCTGATATTTCCCCTACATCACAGTTATTGCTATTATTATTACGATCATTATTATCATGACGATTAGTGGCTAGCCAGGTTGCCAACCGAAGAAAAAGAATGAATGGTCAAAGTTGGGCAAGGTATGTTTTAGCAGAATTAGGTTCATAAGCAAACACAAAAACTGACTGTCTGAATGAAAAGGGTCAAGATTTACGGATAAATGTAAATACGACACTCGGAATGAAATTACACACATACGAAATCGCTGTAGCAAGTTTAATGTGATTTAGAGCCAAAGGCCAATTAAAAATTGAGGGAAACGGATGTGTATAAAATGAACCTGGGTAGTAACCAGAGCAGTTTAAAACTGAAAACTGTGCACACATTGTGAGGACTTTACCCTCGTTACGTAAAGCGTCCGCTTCAGATTTGCTTTTAACACCTCCTGGATAATGACAATAGGATCCACTTTGTGTGCAATCATAACAGAGCCAATATGGGAGTTAGTGAGTCATGTGGCCAAATGTTTCCGGAAGCATTCAGCTAAATGACTGGGAGCTTGGCTGTCGTAAATTCAACCACAGATATAAACTTCGCATATTGCGTTTGAATCAACGAATAATACAAGTACTCCACAATGTGACTCGGCAATATAGGTCTACCTGTGAACCAAGTAGATATGACGGTTAGATAGATTATTCACTGTCTGGACTCATTGTTGACCTTGCTTAATGGTGATCGAAGTGAGGGTTTTTGTATATAACTAAGCTGTCAGGAGAGGCGGATTACAAGCTGAAATTTCTATCGGAGCCCTACTGTTTGAGTAGTATGAGTACATAAGCTTAGGTTCGTCTATTCAAACATGTTGCCGCCAAACAAGTACAATTTATCGAGGGATATCAGGTCCTGTCTTTATGCTGTTCACTTATCAATAACAATAAAATGAGAGTTTAAGCACAAATGGGCAGCGATGGGTTAACTGCCATTCCCTCTCTCCAGTAATGTATCTGGTACACTTCAAACACTGTTTCGTCAGACAACGGTGGGCTGCTTGCCCAGGAAGAAACGTCCATTCTTAACAAAACAAATGTGTTCAAGAATGAAATACCTTATTCTCACTGAGAAAAACGAGGGGTATTTCAAATAACGCTAGGTGCCGTCCACTTCTACGATAACTTGTCAAAGTCTCCGTGTTATACTCTAACTTACTTCATTTATATGGGTTACTGTTCTGAATAGTTTATAAGTTTTTATATAGGCTACTCAGGGCAGGGGATCGTTGTCTTTAATGTGCCTCGTCACCAGGTCAGTTGCGGAATACTTTTGACGTGGCGGCCAAATCAAACAAAAAAGGATGCAAAATTTGAGCTCTACTTTGAACTGCCCAATTACTTTTTCCTGACGGGGCCCGATTTTATCGTCCTGCCAAGTTTCTAAAGTCACATGTAAGACCTTTTCCCTCACCATGTTTGGGGGATGCAGTGTATACGGCTTAGACGTCCTGATGTCATCAGTTCAATGTAGGTTGATATTATCCCTGAGCACAGATGAGTCACACTCGCATTTTCACTGTTGACTGTGGGCAGTCGGTGAGCAGCCTTAGACCGTCATCTTATTGTTGGGAATAAACAGTATACGGAAGGCACTGTACTACCCTACAGTTTAACAAGAAGACTTTCTTAGCAGAGTGAGCAAGGGTAGCTGATTTGACAACATGACCTACATATCAAGAACAATACTAGTTGCAAAATAACCACGCAGAATTAATTGCACTAATCTTTATTCTATTGAAATTAATCATCAGTCATCTCCAGTGTGATGAGACCAAGAGACTACAGGGGAAAAGCAAATTGTAAGCCAGCTTTTAATAAATTGTTGACGGTCGGACTTTATGCAGCAAGTTTACACAATTCGGTCAAATGCCAACAAAATGGATTTTCCGAATTTGCCAGGAATTTTTAACTACTAACATTCAGGTAAATTATATAGATGGCAATTAAAGAACTAAATCTCGGTCAGAAATGAGTAATCTGTTCAGCTCAAATAGGAGTAAAGAGCTGTGGAATATTCATCACTTTATAAAGTTTCTCTAAGTGTACATACGAAGCACACATATTAATGGCAGTAGTCTCTGTGATCGTCAACAAATTATCATTTACCTATTTTTAATTTATGCTGCAGATATGACAGATCGAAAAGACTCAGCCTGCGGGCTTAATTGAATGGCTTGTTACAAATTTGATTAGTTTGTGTGACTATTTATACAGCCCTGTTTTATTTAACTCAATGAGCAAACAACAAAAATGTGCTCGTTTAATACACGTTGCCCTCATGTCTGTCGGACATAGGTACACAACTTAATAATAACCAGTAAAACACATTTGGGGATAAGAAACTGGCCAAACCCGCAAATAGTTAAGTGTAGGTCCCATTAAACATTATTAATAAATAACGGAATATCTTTCCAACCAACGTTTGATCCCCTATCACATCCTTTTTTAGGGGCTGGAGTCCAGAGTTAGTGCCACGTCATAACTGCAGCTGTGAAGCCCCAGCAAATCTGACTGATGCTCAAGTGCTGCACGCTATGTACGAGGATTTCCCACTCATGGATGTGCCCCTGATTGATCCAAACGGGACAAAGCTGCACGTGAGCGGTTCTCACGCGGACTATCTGGAATTTGTTTCAGTGAGTTTCTTTTGTCATAACAGAAATTGTAGTAGTCACTTAATAGTTATGCCTATTACTTATGGCTCGAATTCACTCTTAATTGTAAAATATTTGTGAAAGATTTTTTAGGTGAAACACTTATGTCGGAAGAGCAGATATTATGATGGAATAAAACAAGGGCTACTAACAAAGAGCGAGGAAACTGTGATGAGGAAGATGCTTGAGATGCTTTCTTGTCAATTTAACCCAGCAGCATGTCACTGGATATCAGAGTACAAGTTATGGATGAGAATAATTTGACTTGCTCATCAACCATAAACGGTTCTAATCAATGAGAACACGCTTTACGAGATGCTTACGTACAATGTTCATCGTGTAAACAGCTTGCAAAAAGCGTACTAAAAAATCCAGGCAAAACTTATGCTGGTCGAAGTTACTTCAAGCTGATACGTTGGCGTAACGTCAGCTAGTCACTTTGACATTAAAACCCATGCTAAGTTTGCTTGTTACTTGGTTCTAATAATCGTTTAGGCTGTTGAAACTGGTGTTAAGGCAAGAACACAAAAGGACTGAGATAAGGGGTCGCTTGGAGCCCCCAGCACAGCCGCAGTACTTCGTGACAAGTGTTTTTCGATGTGAGGTCGTTTATTAAGAGGCGTATGAGACTGAAGATGAGATGTCCTAAGGCCACTCGAATTGACATCCGAATAAGAGAAGGCGTTGGGCGTGCTTTTGGGCAGCCATTGATATTTCTCAATATTCCCCTTCATTGATCAAACTAAGGGCCTAAAAGTTTCCGTAGGAACGGCGCTGAGATATAGCTGATGATTTCATCTTAACAGTAGATGTGTCCGCAAGGTTTCGATTCTTTACCGGGGTTTCAGAAACACCACCGTCAACTCGTGTGGCATTTTTTCTGGATCAGCAGCTGCACCTGTTGGCAATATGTCCCTGCATTTGAAAGGTATACCTAAATACTTGAACGTCGTAGGAGAAGCGGATGCTATGGTAGTCCCACTAACTTCCAGAGATCGTTCGTCAAAAATGGTGACATGTCATTTGCTTTCCGCTTTTATGTAAATGTCTTGGGTCTCCGAGGGGTACGTGTTCTAGGAGAATGCGGGAACTGCGATCGCTAATGAGTGATATTCAGTTTGCACTATTCCGTAAGTAATCAGCCGCCGGATGACAGGCATAAGCTAACTTCACCAGCGTACAGGCCGGAATGCTCATCACATCTTGCCGAGCACCCAGACCGACCACTCACCAATTCACACACCAGTCGTATGATATTTTTGGAAAGATTAATTCGTGAGGTGGTTTGAGCCTATGTAACTTGAGAACCGAATAATCAACTTTCAAGGCTACAGAGTGAGTGGGACAAGCGAATTCACATTGCCTCAGTCGCAGCTTGACTTCAAAACCTTGGAGCCATCGGATTTGGATTTCCGTACTTCGTGTTCTGAACGATATGCATGTTCTATACTGAGGTATATTTTCACTGGGTTGGTGAACTGGGTAGTTCCACTTCAATCAAACCCCATTGACAATGCTACCCTTTAGTTCCGGTTAAATGATCTAATTCTGTAAGATGAAGCAAACAGAGGATTGCCTAATAAACAGTTTTTAAAAAGTAATGTGTTTAAAGAGGGGGAATAAAAATAGACTTCAAGCTCCTATGTACACATAAATAATTGTACTTATTATGTGAAACTCAAACAAAAAATGAGTCAAACATTATTTCTATACACATGATTTTTGTCACTATATGCCCTGACATTTCCATTTGCAAGGTCCACACTACCTGACTAATGTGTTTTTGACATGGTGTTTATCACTAACAATACGAAGCCACTTCCAAAAGACTGTCTTTACAAGAAGCACGGGTGATTTATCAAGGGAGTTCAGTGACAAACTTTGTGTGCATCGGCTAGACTAGTGAGTTGGTAAGTGATAACAGCCTCCAAGTCATCCGGAAACTTCTGATTAGTGGGTGCCTCTTGATCGAAGTCCACCAAATCTCCCTCTATCAAAAGTAAAGTACGGACAGTTGAATATGTAAAACGAAAGGCCCACAGCACGCAAAATACCATGGACCTGTAGAAAATCTGCTACCATTCATGACCTGTGTTATTTGACTGCTTGCGCCTTGGACGTTTTAGCCCTGCTAACGAGGAGTGTGGTTAGAGTAATCGTATCAGGTGCCAAAAGCATGACTACGAATGTGCATGTGGTATGTCACATTAAGGGCGTTGACAGTTTACTGACAAAGTGGTTGTCATATTGCGGTAGCACTTAAATGAAAATACATCAGACTGATGCCAGTACGATGTCTATCCTTCGAATTTCAGTTTGCGTTATCAGGATGTAACCCGGCTTTTCGATTGACATCACTCAATCTGTTATTGAATGAAATCAGATATTTTTCGAGAAATCAGTCATTCTAAAGCCTTCCCGTTAAAAAGGTGACATGGTCCCTGAATTATCGAAGTGACTGTGTTATACAGATGGCGAAGATGTTTTAGAACTCTACCAAGTGGTTCTGACATGACTTTCTCTAGAAGCACCTTTCTGAATTTTCTACTCGCGCTCTTTTCCACTGAGTTTTGACGTTCTGTCAGGAAGCGTGTGAGAGGTGACGCATACTCTGTTAAAGTTGAAAGCATCCTGGGAGATATGACCAAGGACAAACTCCCAGATAAGCAATAATGAACCTGGTAAAATTGTGGACTTCTACACATTCACCGCTTACTTTTTTTACCACAAATGTTGACTACCTTGAACACTCATATCCATCCATCTAATGTCTCTGAATTTTTCGTCCATCTTTCTGCGGCATATTGCATCTTTTCTTACAGTATTGAACAGAAAAAAAGGATTTTTATAAATCTAACAAATCCGAGTCACTGTAACTGATAGAGTCCAGGATGGCAGTTTGTAGACTTCGTCAACGGAGGTTGTCATTTACTGTTTCAATGTTACGGATAGGTTATTGCTAATTGAATTGTAAATTTAGTCTCTACTAAAGTCATACTTGTCTGAAAGTAATCGTTCGTTCGTTACATTGTTAGTCTTCCTTAGTAGCGTCATTCTAGCGGGGAGTGTCAGTTCGCAAAAATTTGTTTCTAGGCTCATAATAATTGTCTTAATTAGCACCGTTGAGCTACCGTGTAGTTTTTAATTGCCTCAATATGCTGTTTTTTGCCTAACCAGTCACATGCATAGCATGACTCTCCAAGTCATCTGACCGCTTTTTTGAAACAGTGCACTTTTGTAATTGTATACTGCTGTAATATGTGTAATCAGCCTGGTAGTCCATGGACAGCCTCTTTCTAACTACCAAGTTCTGCTTGCAAGACAAAGGAGAAACCCATGTTTTATATACCCAACGAATTTTCTCGAGCAGTCTGTTCACACAGCGATTCTCATAACTTATGATTAGTACTGACAGTGAACAATTTATCTTGTGGTAGTTTTTAACTTAGATATATTGTATTACTTTGTTGTTATACATTGCGGCTGACACAGCAACGTCCGAGAATTTCACTTTTTCTTCATAATCTAGTGAGAACTATGGTTATGAAAGACGCAAGTATAAAAGAATCACTCGACAACATTTGTGTAGTGTTTGCTTACAACAACTATAATGATCGTGCGCCTAACTGTTGCGTGTCAACTGGGTTGATGATATATTCAAGATGGATCACATTGTTTTTAATAAATCTGTTAACGTGTTTTCAAATAAGCATATTTCTGTGATGTTTCTTTTGTTTTCTTATGTTTTACCCTACCTTAAAAACCTCTGATAAATGATTGTGTGTATGGATGTTTAAATATGAGATTTTGCTTTTCGTGCAGATGTCAGTCGACTGGGAGAACATCTCCGAAGGACGATTTTCTTGGGAGTCCCAAACATTCCGGGAATTATGCGTGGATTTGAATGGCACTTGGACCGGCACTGACTGCGCACCATTTTACGTGCCCGATGTATTCTTCTTTTCGTGCATCTTGGTTGTAGCTACGTTTGTTCTGGCGGTTGGTCTAAAGTCACTCAGAAACTCTTCGTTCTTCCCTGCCAAAGTGAGCTCAACTAATTGAAATTTAAATCAAACTCAACGGATAGAAATCGCATTCAATCATTATCCGCTTCAAATGAGTCAAGTATATGGGACATTTTAATAGGTTCGGCTCTAATTAAAAAGAGAGGCAAGGAAAAATAATCTCACGGATTAAATTCGAGAATCCATTTTGCATCCCTTCAAACAGGACGAAAACCATTTCCCACGTAATTGGTTGTCGGTGAGAGTATCACGAAAATTAATCAACATGAAAACTGTTTTCATGTGGTCAACTATTAAACTTAGTACATCTGGCTGACCGTTGATGCATCGATACTAAGTAGCCGTGAGTAACCACGCCTATTTTGACGCCATCACATGTCCAGAGATTTCACACCAGGCTCAGAGTGAGTTTAGGTTTGTATAGATGAATGAAATTCAATTTAATATCAATTATGTGTGATTTTTTCATATTAACAATTTCGAAGTGTACCCGTCGAACCTTCAAGCTAAAGGCGTGCGAAAATTTGCTCCAGTGTAGCAAGCTTGGTGCGTGTGCGGTCACACTATAGTTATTAACCCGTCAAAATGGACTGTAATTCACTCAGTCTGGCACAATTATAGCTGTCACGATTCACCTTACATGATCAGTGTTTGGGAACTTTATGCACTTATCCGTAATATATATGCATACGCGTGAATGCAAGTCCGACTCCTGAGTAGAAAAATTCGCTGTCGGGCCACTACCATGATGACAAAACTAGACAGGTAAACTAACGGCCCATCAGATAAAAACGTCTGCACGATCAGTTGAAAAACGCAATTATCCGACTTCTTCACTGTTTTTGGGGTGTGCAAGCCTTTATTGGATATATTACCAGAAAGGCAACGAAATTACCAAAATAAAACAGAATTATCAACAGATCAGAAGTTAAACTTCAAAAAACAAGTTAGTAGTGGTATACTGCACGATCTTTGTGCGAACTGATTTCGCTGCATTTTATCGAGCACATATTGCAGAAATGAAAATGACAAAATATGCATGAAATTGTCACTTACGCATTGTCTTGTCCACCCCTTCCAAAATCCACGCGCGCTATCAAGATAGTACTATTTTAATGAATACAATGGTGGCTTTAATCGTTTAATAGCCCTTGTCTCAGCAAAGTGGAGTAAACGTTTATTCCGATGCATGAAGATCATTAAGAGTATCGACTGATTGTCAATGTGGTGATATATCTGGAGCACAAGACACGAAATGGATGAAGCCGGTGTCTTGTAATGTGTACTTGATAAGATGCACCGAATTCAGTTTGAACGAAGATCGTGCAGTATACCACTACTAGCTCATCTTTTAAAGTTCATTTTGGGGAAACCTTGTTTCATTTGTTTATGCGTCACCTCCCCAAATCATCAGTCAGGCGACTGGATGACCTGGTCAGGCTGAAGTGCAAAATTGCAAAGGAAAACTGTTGGATCGATTACATGAGGGAATGTATATTAAACTACTGCCATCCCGTTAATTTTTACCAAAGGTTACGCAAAGACAATGTACAGCCTTGCAAAAGCAACTCGGCGATCCACGCACGGGAATAACTGAGGTCCACCATCATGAATTTGACGACGATAGTCAATGAACTGATTCCGTATGACCACATCAAATCCACTGTCTTCTGCAGCGACACTGTGCCTAGGACAAAGAAGAACTGAATAGATATTTGACACGCAATGGTTGCGATTCAGAATTTTCGTTCGTAATATGTCTTTTATTGATCTCATAAAGTTTCAGCTGGAAGCCCTTACACTTGGTCTCATATACTGTATAAAGCCAAGAAAGATCAATACAGTTGCAACCCACGTAAAATTGGAAATCTTCTTTGATCAATTCTTAGTTTTACAACCTAATTCGTCAGAGAACGAACGCTGGTTGAAAGCGAAACTGGTCAAGTTCGAATACCAGTTCAGAGTTACTCCAATTGAATAATGGAGTTTATTAGCTGCTGAACACGTTCAACTGCTTACTGAATTGAAACCAAACAAAAATCTGAAGATACTCTACCCCGACATAGGTTCTGCAGTTTTCCTTGTGGACCACTCTAGCTATATAGAACGGATGGATCCGATTCTGACCGATCTCACAAAATTCAGAGAAGGTAAAATTGATGGGCTGACAGTACTACAGAAACGAATAACGGCTAATTAAAGCCACTGTGATTAATGAGACAATCTTCCAATCTTTTAAACAGATTAGTTCCTAAACCTCTCGGCATTATGGTTCACCAAAAACTCAAAGTGGATATTCCACTCAGACCAATTTTGCTGATGTGCATCTCACCTCAACACAAACTCGCAGAGTGACTTGTTAGAGTGCTAGAACTAGTTAAACAGTCTTTAGCCAAATACGCAATAAAGGACACCTTCGAACTGATTGGTATATTATCAAGTCACCACTAGCGTAAGAATGATAAACTCACTGGATATTAATTCAATGTTCACCAATGTGCCCGTAAATGAAACCGTGCTATCTTAATGTGATTACAAAAGCCCAACCACTTTCGCTTGTGTGTAATGATCAGGTTGCCCGATCGTCTCGAGAGGAGACACAGGTACTGTCTGTTAACTCCAGTCGATAACCCTGCGATTAAAACTTCCCTCCAAGTTGAAATCAAAGAAATCATTGACTTGTTGAGCGGTACTTGATTACTGATGAGTAGTAGGGGATTTTGATTCTCACACGGATTGAACATCACCTACAATTGATCACAGCTGTCGCATCCCCATAGACTTTCTAGTCGGCCCATTTCGAACAGCAGAAGCACTAGACTCGAGTTTCGCTCTGTTCAATCTATATGAAAATCGAACTCCTCTACTACTCATCAGTAATCAAATACCGCTCAACAAGCCAGTGATTTCTGTGATTTCAACTTGGTGAGAAGTCCCAGTCGAGGGGTCATCGATTGGAGTTAACAGACAGTAACTGTGTCTCCTCTCGAGACGATCGGGCAACCTGATCATTACTCACAAGCGAAAGTGGTTGTGTTCACATACGACAATTCGGTCATGCCTAATGTGAGGTCACTGGTGCAGTGGTAAACACGGTTGCCACATGAACAGCGTGTCCGTGGTTCTAGTCCCGGCAGTGGCGAGGATATGCACTACTGACGAGCTCTAATGAGAGTGAAACGCAAGTTTAGTGCTTCTTTTCGAAATGGGCCGACTGGAAAGTCTATGAGAATGCGACAGCTGCGATCAATTGTGGGTGATGTTCAATCTATATGGATATCACTATTAGCTTGTCTTTTCGAGTTCATTTCAGGAAAAGATTGTTTCTGTTATTTAAAATAATCAGGAGTTTTTGAGTCTTTCTACGTGTGCATAAACAGCTCTGGAGTAGAGTAAACAAACTTACCAACCGATAAGTTTGTTTGGGCGTCAGCAATGACATCACTTCTGCTCGCATGCGTTGCACTTGAAGAGCTAAATGGCTTATTTAAAATGAGCCAAGTGTGTACAAATATCTCATAGCTATAACTGCGTTTATAACAGTCAGATAGACCGTTGCTGTATCTAGCTAGAAACACATAAACTAGAGAAGGGTCTTTGAAAGATGTATGAGATAGTACTAAGCAAACATGTCAAAATGTGCAACTGGCATGCATGCGGTCCAAACCAGTAAAAAAGTGTAGAGGAAGGTGTGCTCACTAGATTAGCAAGAGAAATAGATTATCAACAAAACCAACGAGCAAATGCCTGTGAAGGTATCGACATGACCACAGCGTACAATCAGAATCGCACAGACCTTATTACTTGGACGTCAATCCTAACAACTGGTACAGTCCGTATTAACGTACTAATGCGTTGTCACAGTTAACGGAACAACCAACTCAAATTTCCAAACCCGAGAAGTCGAAATAGGTTGATCTGTCAACTATCGAACGCATCTGAAATACACGGAAATAACATTGATATAACTAGTGTCAAGTTCCATGTTGGTTCGACGCACCAATTCTCAGAAAAGTCAAATGTACCGTTTGTCCCGAACTAGCAACAAATTAAACATAAAGTGCCACTGTAGTTTACATTAATCGACTCGTTTTGAATGCCAGTCAGATAAGTTTTGAAAGTCGGTTAACGAGATGGTAATTATCGCGGTAAACACAGTCCATCCTCAGAACCCTTTATATTGTTTGCAGTGAAAATTCATAGATTAACTAAGTGCATTTGACTTTATCAACTCGGAAACTGGGTGTTGTATGAACTATACACAACTATGGAGTGTGTAAAATGATCATAGAACTAATAACTTATGAGTTATGAGCTTTGGCTGGCAATAAGCATTTCACTCAATTCTATGATGGCCCCCTAATTTTTGTTAACTAGTCGTGAAATACAATCAAATGAGTGTATGTTGCTATAACTAACTCGCTCATCCAGTTAGTGGATATTCGTGGCGATTTGGTTATTTCCGTATTTACACCTACATAATGAAACCTGTGGACTTTTTTTTACACTTACAGAAGCAGGTGGGAAGAAGGTTCCGTCAGTTTGGTTCACTAATCTTTTTCTGTTACATTTTGGACAGTCAAACAAAAGTGATTGACTTAGTGATGAACAACTCTCTAGTTCGATTGACTCGTTTTGAACAGATTAATGGGATTAGACTTTCGCTGCCTACATCATCATTATAGACAGCAATACGTCAGTGGTTCACAATGATGCTTAACTGCCACACAACCACGAAGAAGAAAAGGCAAACCCCATATTAGAAGAGAGAGGAAAAAAGAATGGGACGGGAAGGAACCTAACTACTAAAAGTAGCTTCGTCTATATTTAAACAGAGAACATCGGGGTACCTTGCAAACAAACAACCAAGCGGTAGGTGAAAGTGAGGTGCCATCAGCAAGACAGCTTTCTTACGGCTCTCACTGCCCCGCATCATTAAGTGCACTCACTTCACAAGCAATACGGCCAAAAAACGACAGCATTCACGCCACTGAGCTCAATTAACCATTATCTCACCTAACGTCTCAAGCCACCGATTCTTAGTCGCAAGGGTTTCAACCCTGTAAAAGAACCCAATCTACAATGGTCAACCTCTTCGTGAACGATTTCACTGGTCATCATATGTCTACTTTACATCTCACGCCAATCGGCTGCAACGTCGGCAAACAGTGCTCGGTGTGACAGACAAAAAGCTGGCATCTGCAGTACAGGACCTAACCATCTAAGTCTGTGCGAATGTAACAACTGAACAAGAGAACTCGTTTGGCAATCACTACCAAATACCCCCAACCTAACCTCCCCTTTGCTCACTCGCTGGTGTCACCCGATAAGAGCGATCGAACACAAACATCGGTGATCACATACCTGAAGACTGTTTACATCTTCTACCCTGAGTTGCCAAGTCTCCCTGCCGTAAAGTAATACAGCCACCACTCTTGTCTTATATACGCAACCCTTGAGACACAGAGATACCTGTCTGTCGCCAGATATACTCCAGATTAACAAACACTTCCCTAGTATTAGAGATTCGCGCCGCTGCTTACGGAATCTATCAGTAGAGCATATTCTTCCTCTACCTGGTTTCTACGGCTGCAGTAGAATTTATACATCAGATAGTGTGTAGTCATCGAATCATCTTCAAGTGATTTACATCTTACATGATTGACTCCGCTGTTTAATGCAGATATTAAGAGCACTTTCAGAAAATGTGAAACGGCTCAGTTTGCCCGAAGAATTTAGGCGGCATCACAATTTTATAAGGTACAGCTAGCGTAAGAAATACGTTTTTCCTAACAAACTTCAGTGTATGGTGTTTTTGCATTAAAATGTATGATCCGGGGTTACCAAGTACCCATACCTGTTGGATGGCAACAACCCTGAAACCGGTCGTACTGTTCCCGTAAAACTTTTCCACTGACCGCTGACTACTTATTCACTTTACCAGATGTTATGTTTTAGGGTCGAATCTCTTGATCACCATTTCCTTAACAACCCTCAAGACCTGGCCAATCTGAAACAGTTAACCCTACCAGCAACGTGCAGTGTGCGGACTACAAACAGCTTAAATTTCGTTTGTTCATTATGGTCTGGTAGTCACCTAAAATGTCAAGCGTTAAACGGTTGAAGAATTGATGGGAATAATCTTAACTAACATAAATTCAGGCCTTTCAGAACAATAAATTCTTAGAACTGTATTCCGTTGCGTTCGTTTCCCCTCAGGTTCGTGTTCTCATTTCGGATTTTTCTGTCCTGATCGCAATCACTTTGGCAACTTTGACAGACTCGTTATTGGGGTTGCACACACCGAAGTTACAAGTTCCAGACGAATTCTCCCCAACTTTGGGCTATAAGGTGAGTTAATTAGTCTTGCGGGTGAAAGAAATTAGACCGGATTATTTCTAACTGCGGAAGTCGGGTTGAAATTAACCGCAAGTTTAACGTTTCCAAACGCTATGATCTACTATGTTCGGTTATTCTAACGTTAAGACGGTCGTTATTTTAGTAGTAATTATTGCAAAAGAATGTAAAACATACCAATTCAGTCCAGTTAGCCAGATTTTTATTTTAGTATTTTTCGATACGTAAAATACTGATATCATTATACCAAGTGCAACAGATTGCTCATAACGCAGAAGACTGGTGTGTGGTGTGTATGCAGATATCTCTGTGTCGGACACGACGTAATCATCTACTGATCCCTTGTTTTACGGATGCTTGGAACTAGAATGACGGCTCAACCGGATAGCCGTTAAAAAAGAGGACATAAAACTGAGCGTTCTTGTAAGTGACAAAGTGTCTGTGTTTCGTGTGTAGTTTCTTATGCACTCAATTAGTCTTTGAGGCCGGTGGATTTTAGAAAGGAACACTCGAAAACAACAGTAGTACTGGACGAGATCAATATTGTATGTCCACCACTTCCCTCAAAGCCTGAATGATGCTGAATATTTTGTTAGTAAGTAATCCCTTTATTCGAAATTTTACAGCGTCAAATACGTCTGGACCATGTTAGCCTATTGAACTTGTACCTGAATTCCACTTGCGGCGTTGCTTTTAGAATATCGAACGGGAATGGATATGAAGAATTCGAAAGTAATTAATCATTTTAATGAACCAGCCAGTAAACGTAACTGAAAATAGAACTTCCTTTTGCATACTCTCGTAAGTTGTGATCGTGTGAATGGAGTGAAACCAAAAACCTCCACAAATGAAGAACAGGCAAATCAAGTTTGAGAATGAGGTCACTCAAAATTAAATGCAAGGTGAACACAGTGTTAGCGACAACAGTTTTAAGATGCTATTTCCTACCAGCAGTTAATCCATAAATTGTGTCAGGGAATTAAAAACAGGGCTGGCAGCACTCATCGCGATCCTTAAACACAAAGGTAAACTGAATTTCTGGCTGGATTACAAAAATGTCTTGGAACGTCCCTGCTGGATCTTTCAATATCATTTGTCATGTAAACTGGCCCGCTGCACAAGCACACATACGTAGTCTACATGCGAATACCTAAAAAGACATCACCTGCCTTGTATGATAAAGCAGATCGGACCGGCGATATGGATGGGTGAAACATCACGGTAGAACAGGAAAGCAAAGCAGTAAAACACAGCAGCATACCTCTTGAGTAAAGTGACAATCAGCAAAGGTCAACGACCAAAAGGAATTTTCCCAACAGTCTTCTTTAAAGTTGTATCCTTACAGACCTACAAAATGTGATGAGATCATACCGTATGATATGCTCCTCTCGTATAGGCCTGGGGACATATATATGATAATGTCCAAACATGTTCAAAACGTAATGGAATGCTTTAGAAACCAGTCTTGGATAGAGTACCAGAGGTGTGACAAAGGGTGCGCTGGTAAGCAGCTAGAGTTTGGAACAACCCTGAGAAAGCCGGAATCCAACCTAATTTCAGCGAGTGCTTTGGACTTCTCCAGGTCAACAGTACCTACGTCCGATTTTGAGTGTTCTGGGTCAATCCTGTTAAGTAATTCTCGGCACAGTGAAGTTGCAATAAGTGAGAGAAGCAACACGTTCGATGGCTCCTAGGTATTCGTCGGATCGTCCTTGATTGTCACCAAAGTTGTTAGGCAAACCATGTTGAGTGTGTTTGATTGCTTTACTAGGTAAGCTGCGCTTCAGGACTGATCCAGTACTAAAAATTCTTTTCGATACATAAGGGATCTATCTACAAATATACCTGTGAGAATGAATTGTGAAAAGAAGTTATATCGTAAGTCTTTTCTGCTTAGTATTTTTACAGAATTTGTTTCATATAGCGAATTTTAACTTCTCCAAAAGCACGTCCTTTTCAAAGCATGTAATCGAACTAAATTGACTGAATTATATCCGAATGAACTGATCATATCAGCTTGCCAATTCGTCAACGTACCATTACTTTGCAATTGATGGCACTGTTATGTCACAAGGTTATGGGAATAACCAATACTTTATTTTCTTTACGTTTTCCAATCCTGTTCTCGTTGAAGAGGCGTGGTTGGATTGTTCCGTTTTTCGGCCGAAATCCGTGGTGGACTGCCGTAGCTGCCCTGGGACCATCCCTGCTGGCTACCATACTCATATTTCTAGACCAGCAGATCACCGCTGTGATTGTGAACCGAAAGGAGAACAAATTAAAAGTACGTCCCAGTTTTTTTCTGATTTTCATGTGTATATGTGTGTTTCAGGTCTGTCATCGTACTTCTAGTACAGTAATTACTAACCGTCCTAGCTCGCGGTCCAAGTTCTCCACAAACTTTTTCCGTAGACTCAAGGCATTTAACATAACGACAATGTTGACAAACATTTCAATGAAAAACGTTATGACAGTGAACTTATATTTTACAATTCACTACAGCACATTTTATAATTTCCAGTGTCACGTTTTCGTGAAAGCCTGTAAATCAGCAGTGCAAAGTAGGTATTACTCATTATCAGTCCTTTTTCCTGGTTTGGGTCCAATTATCGACAGTCTGTAAAACAGTCCTTCACGAATATACGTTCGGACAAATAGCAATAGACTTTCTCAGCGTTTCCGCAAAGGATTGTTTGGAAGTCTGTCGTAGCCCACATTCTTGTGAATCATAGCAGAACAAATTCTTCTGTCGAATATACTCCTGTTACAAATCGATTGCCTCTTTCCAAAAACTTTTCAGGCTACTTTTAATTTGCAAACATTTTCCTCGAATGAATTTCTAACCCGGTTCAAATTAACGCTCAGAACGTAATACAGAACGTAGTTGTCATGTACTATGTTTTGCACGCAGCCGAGTTTCGATACATCGTTATGCACAGCACATTTAATTAGTCAGATATGCACTTAACGTACCTTAAATAGGATCGTGCGTGTTTACAATGAAGTATTTCTATCTCATCTTATTCAACCGAGCTTAATCAGCACTGAGTATTGTCAAGTATTGTCATGTGAATAATACAGACTGTAAAATTCGTTTTCATGTTTAAAAACTCCATCCGTCAACTTGCAAAATATGTCTGTTGCCCAGGGTTTAGGAATCACTTGCGCAGTATACACATGGCAATCACAATGGAATTAATTATTTAGCTGATCACTAACAACATCAAACGTTATATTTATAGAAAGGTGCCGCGTATCACCTGGATCTGCTTGTCCTATCCGTCACTATTGTGATTAACTCCGTTCTGGGAATTCCATGGTTTGTGGCGGCCACTGTCCTGACCATCAACCATGTTCAGTCGTTGAGGAAAGAGTCTGAAAGCAGTGCACCGGGTGAAAAGCCAGTTTATCTCGGATGTCGGTAAGTCTGTTTGCGAGTTATGCTGTGTGCCTGAATTTACGGCCATGGTATAACCATGTGGTGCTAATAAACAAAGTTGGCGGTTCACTTTTTCTTCGGACATTAACTTTCCTAGCAACACCCTGCAACTTATTAATCAGTTATGGAATATTCACACCAAATTTAGTATGAATGAAGTCAAACTGTTTGGGCGTCGTAGTTAACATGTTGTTGATAAATTGATTGAGAATGACACAACGTTACGAGCAAGTCGCAATACCCTACGTTTCAACCACTTCGAGTGGCCTTCCTCAGGAGTGTTGTCAACACTCAAGGCAAGTCGAACTCAAATTGTTTCAAAGCGCCTTTTAAAGTTGCCGATTAGGATTGCATGTGCTAGCATCTTTGTATACTTGTTGAGTGTTGACAACACTTCTGAGGAAGACCACCAGAAGTGGTTGAAACGTAGAGTATTACAACTTGCTCCAAACGTTGTGTCATTCTCAATCGGTTTATGAATGACCCTGCAAATTACTTTCGAAACCAAATGTGTTCTGTCGATATTCTGTACGACCTGAAGTCTAGGACCTATATTTCATTAATTAACCTCCCTTACTTGGACGCCTATGTCGGATTAGCAAAACGTGACCTGATCTCTTTGGTTCGTAATGAAAACCGTAAAATTTGCCATAAAGCCCATGACTACTGCAGTATATACTATTCTTCCAGAGGAGGTCAGTAGAAAGTTAATTACACAACTCAGAACCCCGTCGTGCTAATTCAAAATGCTTTGGGTAAATTGAACAAGACAAGTCGAACTCAGATTGTTTCAAAGCGCCTTTTAAAGTTGCCGATTAGAATTGTATCTGCTAGCATCTTTGTATTCTTGTAAAAATATGCTCAGTATAATATTGACGCCATTATCACTGAGCATTCCACGTTGATCATGCAGCACGTTCTTCAAAAAGCACTATCTTCCTGTAAGTTGGAACGTATGTAAGCGTCAACACATAGTCCGATGAACTTTCTACTTCCAATTTTGTGACGTGGTTAAAGTGACAAACGGAAACTTACGGTGTGCTGGCATAATAAGTAGCAAATTTTTCACTCTTCACGATAGGGATTTTAACTGCAACTTGATTAGTTTTTGCTCGCTTGTTATGGGTTTTCTTGCAGAGTATATAAGTGTAGTCAGAACGAGTGATTGCATTATACTACTCACACCACCACTATTCAGTAGTGAAGCAGGAGCATGAATTTGAACGCCGAAGTAACCGCGGGAAAAATACAAGAAATATTGGGGTACGGCTTGGCCTCAAGTGATCCTCGGTACATACAGGAACGAAGCGCTGGCCACAATTGCAACCGTGACGTTCTGAGATCAATGTTGTATGCAAATGACCGGGTTCATTTATTGTTGTGTTGAGGCACACAACCCATGTATTGGTTTCCTTGATAGACAACCTTTGTGTCATCGGCGTTTCTGGTTGATAATGCTAGTGTCATTTTCATTCACCAGGATTTTAAAAAAAAAAAACAGATTTATCTTATTACTAAACCTGACATCCTGGCTCTCAGGAGCCCGGTTACCATGGTTTTACAGAGGCCAAGATTGAGCGCTGAATTCTCGTCTCTGGTGCACTAAACGTTAATCAAAGAACTCCGCACTTCCCCGTCCGGAGACTAAGGCGGAAGTTGCTCCCATGTGAGAATGAACTTCTCAAAAGACGACCAACTGTAAACAAAGGAAAATAAGAATGTAGAAGAACTGGATATGCTTCTTCATTCACTCTTCCGCGTAACCGAATAGGTAATGAATATTTGTGTTATCTGAGACTAACTGATCAGTACAGCGTCAGAAAAATTGGGATACTGGTGTGTTCTATATAGTTCACCGTCTGTCTCGGTTGATCAGTTGTCGGTTACCGAATGATGGGTTACCAAATCGAGGAAAGCAGAACACTAGTGGTCTCATCGGCATTAACCGGTTTCACTTTATTAGGGGGAAAAATATCCCTTTTTTAAAGAGGCAACAGTGTTTACGACTGCTATTGGGCGGTAAGCATTGTGCGTCCGGATTGGTTCGTTCCGTGTTACGTTCGATGATCTTGCCGTAAACAACTCGGTTGTTTAAATCTGACACGCATCGAATCAACTTGTTTTACTCCACGCCTCCTACAAACAAATTCTTTGTAGCAGCTAGTCGCCGTTTTAGTTGGTTGGCGTCGACCAACCGCAATCTCCGCTTGTAGTAGCTAGTTTGTGGGCTCTGAATGACCGGACTTTCTTCAATCAGCAAATGACTCGAGTCCATTCTCATAACAATGAAGGCTTCTGTTCACGGACTGTTGAACTGTTTTAGAAAAGCAGTTGTATTCTTTCATTTATCAATATGCACTCGCGCTGTTTTCTTAGATATACGTCACGTGACTTGATGTGAAGTTCAATCGACCTAAAAAATGCTTAAACTTGAACAAGCGGCAACTGAGGAATTAGTGAAGCGTTGTAGAGGCCAGATGGCAGTCGTGGTCTTTTTGCACCTAGAGCCTGCTTTCAATTTAGTTGCTCGTAACGTTCTCTGGGGCTGCTTTCTCCGCAAGGGAGTACCAGAGCTTTACGTGAATCTGTTGGAATCACTGTATCCCCACTCTGCAAGCAGGGTGAGAGTTGTTGCACAACTGTCTCGGGCGTTCATCACTTCTAGTAGTGTTCGTCAGGGGTGTCCGATTTCTCTCTTCCCGTTCAATCTTTTTATGGACGACAACCTGGAGGGTGCGTTTGTGCAGTTCAGTGAACTTGGTGTTGAGCTTCCCCCTGGCGCTAGATCGACCGATCTGGAGTATGCGGACGACATTGTTTTACTTCGCCATTCTGCCGAAGACATGTCGACCATGCTGAACAAGGTGAATGACCAGG
>LUCH01002303.1:72996-91759 GCA_013368495.1 Paragonimus heterotremus
TGATGATGATGATGATGATGATGATGATGATGATGATGATGATGATGATGATGATGATGATGATGATAATGATGTAGTGAATTGCATTGTTTAGCTTGGAGTCAACGTACGAAACATAAACCGCGGTGAAGCTCAGTAAAGGTGGTGTTTGTTTTGTTTGTTTAAGACCGACCGACTTTTTCGGGGATAAAAACACTAAGGTGGGTCAAATAAACAGTACCGAACCTCCTTTAAATTGTAAATTGAATCAGGGAATGGTTGGCGATTGCTTCTACTTCTAGCTGAGTATCGTTTGTATCTGAGTAGTTACTTCAAAAGCAGCGTGAGCTATTACATGCCTCAGTGTTCTTTTTCTTCTGATCGATCACTGTCTCCGATAGCCCAGACAGCGGTCATTTGTAGATGGTATGGCTCCCTCCATGATTGTAGATTGTACTGGAATACAAGCCTATACTGGGACCATGCATTTACCCGATGTTGACAGAGCATCATTCCCGCTGACCACAAGGGCTAAAAGCTGAAAAAACTTTCGAACTACAACAAAACAAGAGTAGTAGACAAGTATAGAATACTAACCTGTTTGCTCATCCTCATTCAGTATTAACTTCAGTCAGCCACACATTTTACATGTACTGCGGGAATAAGGTACCTTTGCTTGCGACAGTTATATGCTTTGATAAAAAAGAGGATTCTAATGATCTCAATAGAACCATTAGATTCTTTGAGGAAAAATTCCGTTCCAAATAAGCCGCGCAGTTCACTTCGCTAGACACTGCATTTCGTGGAGTGCCTTAGGTGATAAGTTATTACTGCTACTCCGTTTACGTTGGCGCCTAGCGTCACAGCCTCCTCCATAAAATTACACTCACCAATCAACCAAAATATTGCGTTATCTTCAAGTTCTTTCACGTTCCAGAACTTCTAGTTTGAAAGACTCTGATAAAATATCACCCAAAGGCGTTAGTGAAACCTTTAAATTTGCTATTTCAGTTAGTATGTGCAAACGACGCTTTTCACAGCCGAAGTGTCTACATTCTAGTCAGCTTGCTGCATAACATGGAGCTTTGTTTTTGAGTGGTATAGCGCGACTCGTATGCGCGGAAACTGGAGGACAGGTCTCCTCGTCAGGAAGACCGGAGCTAGAACGAGCTATTCGAGTCATGTATACACACTGTGCATGACGTGTCACCGCGACGTGTCACTTGCTGCACTACTGCCAGAATGATGAATACACTGCAGCCATGCAAACTAATGTTTGTGTTTGTTGGCATATCTCTACACCTTCTACCTAGTGGTCTGCGAAAGACACCTTTCCAGACAAGCGTCTTTTACAGTCGTAACAAATTTAATCGAGAAGTAAGATCGCGTAACTAGGAAAAAGTATACAGAATCTGGTTTGCGTTCACTCCTAGGCAGGGTTTCATCATCAGTAGCACTCCACCAAGTAAACGAAGCCATGAAAGTAGATAGTAGTGGAAGATAAGCTGTTTTTCAGCTTGGAATAGGACACATATCAGATATGCGCCTTCAGTTTTTAAAATAATATCATAGTTGCTGCCGGCCAACTTACTGATCGTCTGAACTACATCGCCCGACTGCTTGATGCCAGAAAAAAAGACGAGCCACAGATCCACGATAGGACAGACGTAGTCAGTTTAGTTCGGCGCATATATTCTTTGAAAACCAGACAGCCAAGTTCTAAAGGAACATTCCGAGAATTTCCTCTCGGACAGTCAAACATAGACAAAATATAATTTATTGTTGAAGGGTGGGTGGTCAATTTCTGTTCAAAACAACGATCGACGTGCCATATATTGTTAGATGGCCAATAAGAATGGGTAAACAGTGGTTAAGCAATATCAGAAACAGATCGAGGTACACAGGAGGTTGATAAATGTGACCAGATTTTAGTTTTTTCCTATAAAACCAGTGAAATTTCATGCCACAGTCAATCATAAGTTCAAAATAAAAAGTTCTACGGGACAATCATGTGTTTGACTTATGGCGTTTCCACCGGATCCATATGGGTGAACGCTGTTTGCGTAAAGATCTGTCAAAATCATCTGAGGCTTTGTAGTTGATGTGTAGAGATTTTCAAATATTGACTTGGCGGACACTGATTCTTAAAGGGTGTCAATCGTCTATCCACACTGAGCTCGAAAACCACGCTTGAACGTCTTTCAGACATCTTCTAAACACTGCTGTGTTAAGAGTGAATGTATCAAACGTTTTTGGCAATCCTCAGATTAAACTTAGCAAGTCTGCTTAGTTAACTAAATTGACCGCCACCACAAGCACATAAGCGGTTACTGCATACGTTCAGGTCTGAGGCTCGACTAGAAGCATAACAACTAATGCATTAGACCAGGTTGAACCAAGTGTTTACTTCCATCTGATGGTTATTTCATATTACAGCTTAGAACCCTTAGTTGCAACTCATCGCAGCGAATACTAACATCTTCTGCACTGGGCTACTCAGCGACGATTCGAATAGAGATGCCACGAGTGACACTCAAGGATGAAGAGGGCACTAAATCTTGTGTTCATGGTTAAATGCTGACAGACTCACATAGGTACGGACAATTAACCCAACGTTTTTCGTTTACGCTTCCATTGCAAACGCTGTACCTATTATTTCATCATGAGCTGGCCTAATCGGAAATCCAACGTATGCGACTGCTTGACGCGTGCGGTTTATCTGCAGGAACGACTGCGCCTTTCAATAAGTTTGTTTATTTCTACCACTGAAGGACGTACCCAAAACTACCTCTAACAATTTAATGACTACACTCTTGTTGTGTCGACCATGCCGTCTGGTCACTTGGCGGAAATTTCATCAAACTGAAAAATTCATCCAAAGCCTCATTAGCTTTAACGACGAGAAAACCCTTTATAACAATTCGTGGTCCGAAAACGTTACAACGACAGGTTTACCGTTCTAGCTTTGAAAATCTGTGACCATATCTCTAGATGTATGTATTCTGCTGTGCTCATCGTGGGTGAACGGATCTAGTAAGCAGCATTATAGCCTCGCTGATACTATTGTTGGAAGGTACCTACAATATCAAGCGCACAAAACTGTGACTGGTAAAACCGGACTTGCTATGCAAGATGTAAGATTCAGCAACATTTCGTTCGTTTTCGTCAGCTACACACACGAAGTGATGGTCGAATGGATAAAGGAATGGGGGCGTAGAGACAAAATAGTAGTTTGTCCGGTTAGAAACCAATGCTTAGTTCTAGAGGCCTGAGTGACATGTTTGCGTATTCGAATTCTTTCCCACCGTTCAAAGAAATTAGACAGGCAACTAAATAGGGAAGGGGGAAGTGCTCAATGGTAATAGGCAGATGAGTAATTGATTCAAATTACATGCGTACACCAATCGACCAGTAAGCGAAGTGACCAGAATGCGGTCAGTTAATTCACATTGAATTAATACGAACAAAGTGAAGGTGAGGGTAGTAGGAAGTTATGGAAAACAACTAGAATTAGACACTGAAGAAATGAAGAATCAAAACCAAAATGCAACTGATGATCGGCTCCCATATAGTGTGTGCAACTGATAAGAACGAGCGAAATGTTGCTCAACCATATATCTTACATGACAATTTTAATCTCATCTAAATCTATACCAAGACTAATTTGCTCCTGACTAACTGGTATGCCCTAACTGGAGCCAATCTGGCGCAAACTGATTCCAGTCAAGTGGAGCAGTCGAGGAGTATGTTACTGTGAAGGCCACATTCAAGTTGCAAGTAGTATTCAACTTTGTGTATTCTGTAACCTCAACTCGAGCATCAATGGTGTTCTGGTTGTATATTAGTTAACTTTGCGAGTAAACTTGTTGTCACACTAAGAATTCCACATTCGAAATCACCATGAGCCTCTATTTTTGTGATATTTCAGCGAGCAACGTGTCACTGGCTTCCTCATTTTTCTGTCTATCGGGCTCTCTGTGTTCATGACGGTTGTGCTGGGTGTAAGTCTTTGTAGTTCAAATTATTCACTGGTAATACCCCGTACCAATAATTTTGTTTTGCCTATCATCACGACAGCTATTCTAACAAACTTCATGCAACCATGAGAGCTGTGTGTTTCTGTTCGCGATTTACCGGTTCTTTCGTTGTAAGTTCGCCTATTATGTTCGCTTTTGGCCTGTAACACTATTAACTGTTAGCACTTTAGTAGGTGTACGTTTTGGCTAGTAGCGATTCTATAAGCAATGATGATGCCACCCACACTATGTTCAGCCCAAATCCTTACACTAGTGTATATTAATAAGTTTGTGCCCTTCGCTTATACGATCTACGGAAAATTTGTATAATAGAAGAAACTGATAAAGGTTATGTACAGCCACGTCTCCCTTGGACGAATTGAGAAGGAAAGAACTACCGATGGTCTCAAGGGAAATTGTTTCGGAAATTTAGCAGTAGTACGAATGTGGATGAAAAAAATTGAAAGGAACTGAGAAACCACACCGTAATACAATTTTATTATAAGAACAATGTTAACCAAAGCGAAAATGTGAGGTCCAGTCTATCTTCACACTAATTCAGTGATTTCAAAAGCAAAACTATCTGAAGACTCAAATTGGTTTCAAGAATATGCTCAGCAAGTCTGCTGTTGAATTTGACTGCCTGATGACGTTCATTACACAGACTCTGACAATTTGCTTCAGACTGGCACATAAACTGTCAACCAGACGACTCATTTGGTGCTGTAACATCAACGAATTATAGGGGGTTGTTTGTTTGGAAAACTTATGTCGCAATGAGCGGTAAGGTTGTTATATGACAATTTATGCTAATAACAAATCCCCTCTGGTAGTATTATAATGTATCGAATACAGTACATCTTTTTGCAGCCTGTATGGATAAGGTGAGAGACAAATCAGCCTAGACCACTTTGTGGTTGCTTGTTGATCAGGACTCACTAGTAGGCGTTATATGTATAAAAGTGATTGAAACAAACCGTGGTGTTGATGACACAACACTTGATGTGAATGTATATTTGTTCATGTCCTGTTTATCTGTAATTGTCTGCAGCATATAATCTGCATATCCTACGTTCGCGAATGATGAAAGTGAACGAAATATTAACATATCGCAATGTATATCTTCTTTCCGCAGTGATTAAATTTCCATGTTATGTCTTAGGTAGTGTAGCTGTTGGACTGAATCAACAAGCAACCACAAAGTGGTCTAGGCTGATTTGTCTCTCACCTTATCCATACAGGCTGCAAAAAGATGTACTGTATTCGATACGTTATAACACTATCAAAAGGGATTTGTTATTAGCATAAATTGCCATATAACAACCTTACCGATCATTGAGACATGTTTTTCAAACAAACAACCCTCTTACAATACGTTGATAATAAAACACCAAATGAGTCGCCTGGTTGACAGAGAACACTCTCTTGGCATCCGTTTATGTGTCCAGTCTGAAGCAACTTGTCACATTCTGCGTAATTAACGTCATCATGCAATCAGATTCAACAGCAGACTTGTTGAGCATATTCCTGAAACCAATTTGAGTCTTCAGACAGTTTTGCTTTTCGAATCACTGAATTAGTGTGAAGATAGACTGGACCTCACCTTTCCGCCTTAATGGTCAGATCTTAGTAATTTGAACAGCCCTCAAATCACATTTTACTAGTAGATAGCAATGCACAATGTAAACGCAGAGATTCACAAAATACCGGAGGTAACCAAGACAATGCTTAGCAATCTAACAAGGATCGGCATACGGAGTTCGGGGAGTGAGGGGCTGGTTAATAATGAACGGAGAAAATGACGAACGTAGTCCGTTACTTGTCCACTCAGATAAGGTATTTGGCAGTTTGGTATTGGATGAATCTGTTAGTACGTCGATGTACGCATTATGATTCAAAATGTTTCTAAAGTGTTTAAACTTATCACGACGTCCTCTATTCAGATTTCACTTGTAATGTTAGAGTTCAAGGGCAGTAAATAGGTCCTTTTAAGCGCATGGGACGTGACTTCATCTGCCAACGTATTTTCAAATTTGTCGTTGTTATGAGACGACAATCAAATGCAAACGGTTTTTGGAAAATATGTCATGATTCACAGAATAACAGCTGTGACAGTCAATTGGTTTCCGCAATTCATCAGCTGGTCAACACAGTTACAGCTGTTATCAACCTAACATTTATAACAGACATTAAGTGTAACCAAATAAGTGGTTTGTCATTCGTGTCAAACTACAAACTTTCGAAAACTAAGCAATGATCAATAGTGATTAGTAGGGACTTTGGTTGTTATAGGCTGAACATCAGCCGAATTTGTCGCAGCTCTCACATTCCCACAGACTTTTCAGTCGTCCGTTTTTCGAGGTAACTGCGCCTGTGATTGCTTCGTTGGTTCCGCTACCACACCAAACGGGATGGGGCTACTTGATGCGTTTGGGTCATCACTTCTCTGAAGGATTGATGTAATCTGCTGAACGGCAGCAGAAGAATGAGTAGTGCACAAGCATCAACTGGCCGTGAACAGGTACTTCGTCTTTCAGATTCGAGGTCAACACTGTCTTAGCGATGAATCAGCTCCGTAACCTGACCGCTGTACAAGTTGTTCTAGTCCAGTAGTGACGGCGGGGACTGACTGACCACATCTGAAAGATTCTAACCATCAAACTGATATTAAGACTGTCTTGTGCGTCAGCCAAAAACCAGTCCAACGAGGTATGCTAGCCACAGCCGACCTAATCACCATTCGGCTGCAGAATGCAGTTGCCAAAGGAAATTCGTGCGTAGCTTTCGGCTACCATGGCCAAGGTAAGATCATTCCTATCACACACAGGGTCAAGGCAATGACCCGAATTCGATGACGTAGTACGTGTGCGGAACTCACACCAACTTGTAACGACTCATCCATAACAGTTCTGTCTCAAGCTAATACTGGTCCATAGGCCTCACCAAAACGTCATGAGACAAACGAAAAAATCACTGAAGCAACTGCTAACTTGTGACGTCAAAATCGGATGTCAGGCCTCATCTAATTGGTTAGACTTGGACCAGGGGTCAAGTGAAAGTTATGTCATATGGTCAGAGTAAATGGACTTAATGTGGCTAAAGTAGCAGTGGCTGATCTGTGAACGGGAAAGTTACAAAGACTGGGCAATTTTCTCATGAGAACACAGGCTAGGTTTGTGTGACCTGAATGCAATCGATTCGGTGGTCGCCGCTTACTTTCCGCCGGCAGGCATTACTTTATTTGGGATTTTGAACATCGTATTCGAAGTGAAGAACTGCTCCGAATAACCGTCTACTCTCGAGATGTTTTAGACTGTTTTGAGCTCTTGCTTAACTGCCTCCTCTCAGAGGACTTCTGTTGCTTCAATTGCTGGACTTTGAGCTAAATTTCATTCTTGGTTACTGCGTACAAAACTGTCAAGGCTGATGGACTGAAATGTACACGTTGGTTCACAACATATTGGCCCACTCACTTTGTCTTCATGATGTCTGGTCGATCCTGGATCTAGAAAATGGAGCTCAATTCTCACTTCCATTTTTGGTGTGAAACAAAGCCAAGCGTATGCTGCGTTAAAAGCCGAAGGATAGTGGCAAGCTTATCGTCCGGTTGTGTGGCGGAAAATATATCAACATATCATTCATAGGAAAACCAGAATCTGAACTTCAGCTCAACGTTCACAGTCTGCGTATATACCGTCTATGTTTTGTACACCTCGACTACACCAACTATCACGCTAACGGTGTCAAAACACTCCGAGTGGTCTACAGAGTTGTCATCACTCGATCTAAATCAGTCCGACTAGGCATTTTGGTGACCGCTGAGTCAATTACAATCAGGTCACACAAACCTAGCCTGTGTTCCCATAAGAAAATTGCCCAGTCTTTGTAACTTCCCTGTTCACAGATCAACCACTGCTACTTTAGCCACATTAAGTCCATTTACTCTGACCATATGACGTAACTTTCACTTGACCCCTGGTCCAAGTCTAACCAGTTACATGAGGCCTGACATTCGGTCTGCTTGTCGAATCTTGGCTCTCATTCTTGTTGGTACCTGACTGAACGGATTTTAATTGTCTGGATCACCCAGTTAATTTTCTGAACGGTGATCGTCGTTTCAATGATGTGGCCAGTAGTAACAGTTTCTGTACATTGTCTAGCCAAATATAAGTTTAAAGACGCTTGCTGAGAATGAATAATGCAAAAACCTCAATTATTACATTACAACACGTAATGAAACAAGTCACGAAAATGCTGTTAAGGTAGTTAAGCCCGAACGTTGCATCCGCGTTTCCGCTTCTTTATAACGAAACCGACACAGTTAACATCTGGAAGGTGGGTTTAGAGAGTTTGATAGAAAACGGATGAATGGTGAAGGTTCAAATGACGTAATGTGAACAAACTGAGGGTGTGTTAGTAATTCAAAGTAAATGAAGGTGTTAAGACATGCAGCAAATATGGACAGTACATTTAATGTTCAACTGTTTGTCTTGTTTAAAGTTATCCATGACCAGGACTATTTTAGACGTTGATATTCTGATCGCAAAATGTAGTCTAACAATTCTCTCAGTGCCACCAGCTCACAGCAAATAGTCCTAAATCTCTCATTAATGCTGAGTGATGAATGCTGTTGCCGTAACATAGCTTCGGTGCAGAGAATTTGAATAAGATGACTACCTTTAACTTATGTGGTTTGACAACCATCCTTACTAGAATGGAAAAGACAGAACGTTGTCCCGAAAGACTGTACCATAGTTTACGTGATAAAACAACAAAGTAACATCAGGTAGTCGCTCTATATTATCGTCCTTCAAAAAACATTGCCCACAGTGTTCTATGATCTACTTGAATTGGTTGATGATACCTCCTATCGTTTGCCTCCGAGCTTAACCAGAGTGAATGCGGAAAATGTCGTGGGTGGGAAAGTGTGTTTAGCGGTAGTCAGTGTTCGGTTACACCAGTGTATTCCATTCAGGTTTAGGTAACGGACTGCCCAAATTAGCCCAACCGACGCTAACCAGCCTGATAACGTTGGCAATTTTGTAGTGTGCGCGCTGTGGAAATGGTTGGGGTCAGGGAGTTCCACAGAAAGGTACTGCACAACAGTCCGGCAAATAGTAGTCCAAAACTAAGCAAACAAACAAGCGACAGAATAGCACACCGGTTGTGCTTTATGTTGTCTCATTTCCTCCAGTCTAAGAGTGTTTTTCAAGTTTTGTCGACTTCTTCTAATGGAACTTTTGATTTATTTTACCACACGTCATAAATGTTGCTAAGTAATACTTTCGTAAACATAATTGAAAGAAGTATCTAAGTCCGCGGAAAGAATACATTACGTGTGAAAATAACGTGCACCTGTAAAGTTGTTTATCACATGTGCGAACCATTTAGCTCCATGCGCGTTGGAACCTGGATTCTTATAGCTCCACCAACAGTATGTTTAAAACAGCCATGAACCTGCTGACTAGTATTGTCTGGACGTGTCTTCGACTATGTCTTTCCTGTAGCTTGATAAAAATGACATATTTTTGATAGTGTTTGACTAAAGTTTACACATCACTGAAAGTAAAATCTTCCGTACAAGTGATTCCAAACTTTGGTGTACGGATTCGAGAATAACGATCCCAGTCAGCCGGATTGAATCAGTTCTTTCTTTTTGTTGTCCAGACCGTGTTTGTCGATCCACAGTGCGATCACTGAAATGGAACAACACTAACATTAGGGCTTAAAATAGGTACTGTGTTCCAAGCGTCACTGTAGTCATAAGCAAGTGTAGCACACATGGGTATATAACATAAGTCTCTAGAAAAAGTAATGAGCGACTGCAAAAGGAAGGTCGTTCAAGTGTTTGGTAACGTGGTAAAAAAAACTGTTGGCTGTTGGTCAAAGTTGTAGGGCTTCCTGCCATAACATCTCTGTCGACAATCCCTTTCTTCACAATTTCTAGAAGGGATGTGAAGAATAAGTTGGACGACAACCACATATTCAGATCAACTACAATAACCGCCATTGTGTTCCGCGCGGTGTGAAGGAGGAAGCACTATAGCTAGTGACCAACCATTCAATTTGGGAAAATTAGCATTTACCTGCCGACCAAAACGTGGCTTTAGGGTACAGGATTATAGCGAAGGATCACTGGAGATTCTGCAGTCGCAATTATGCGATTTAAAAAATAGTGAAGATAGAACACACCTAAATACGTTGAGACATTAATGTCTATTGAACGAAGTGAATTAGATATCGGCATGATCTCCCCGCAGTCATGCAGTCACCGTTACCTAGAGTTAATCCGAAAATGTGGCCGGTGATGTAGACAAACATTTATAAAGGTAAGAACGAATGCTATGATGTTTTCTGTTGAGGTAACTGAACCGATATTGTGAGCGACCCATGATTTTATGCCTTTTGTTGAAGTACGCCATTAGTTGTAATACGGTTTTCAAGAAAAAGCGCTGACAGCGACTTGTAAAGAGGTTTGTTGTCATTTTAATTTGCGATTGTTTCACACTTAACATTCATCTCTAGTGAACACACGAGCAAACCTTACTGGAGATCAACAATAGACAACCGTTGTGTTTTTCAAAAAAATAACTTCAGTTCGTTAGCCATCCATTTTGGATGCACGCTTTGAGAAACTCACTAACCCTTTCAATTATGAAGGCTGTTTCTAAAGCACAGGCTAGGATGCACGATAAACTATTCCATCTAAAACATTACAATCCGTCGACCTTCTCTTGTTTTTTTATCGTTTTGATGCAGTCAGCAACTGTTTGGTGGTTGGCTAACATTCAATTCTTTGAATCAGGAACCATATGGTTCTGGCCGAATTAATAGTTTCCAGTTTCCCTTACAGTGTCAAGCAGTCTGACATGTGGTTCAACTGGACCAACCTCGTTATCACTCGTGAATTATGTGATGCATGATTACATGCCGTATGTGAAGCGAACTCCTGGACGAACATCGAGCAACCGAACTGGTTGACAATAATGATATCGAGCTCTTTTGTACTTTACCTTAAGTGAGTCAGGATGAAAACATAAGACATACATTGAAGCTTATCCAAGAAGTGGCCCGTTGCTGCGTTCAAGGACCGAACACAGTTTAGAACCTGGTTATACTTAAATGACAGTAGGCTAGCTGATAACCCCAACAAAGGAGGATCGTCGGTATACAAGTACTTTTGGGGTAATCACCTCACCCATTTGTTTACGTCTAGTTCAAAATGACCCCATTCGGCGTTACAAAACTTAGGCTTCACAAAATAACATTATCAACTTAAAAGCACCGAAATGAAAGAAAATATTTTAGCGGTGGCTGTTGCAGAACGTTTACATATTGAGATATAAGTGGCTGTATGATTTTAATGCAGTACCTGTCTATATTATTTGTACCATGTCTACAACGGAGATTGATACCGAAGAACAAAAGTGCAGTTAGTTATTTAATATAGAACAAAACGTTTTGAGTAACATTCCGATTTTAAACTGTAGATTCCAATAAAACTTTACCATTTGTTTCCATTCCCAGCGAATTCCAATGGCAGTGCTCTATGGCATTTTCCTATTCATGGGTATTTCTTCACTTCGAGGGGTCCAAATGATGCAACGCATTCAGCTGTTGTTAATGCCTGTCAAATATCAACCAGATTACTCATTTTTAAGGCAAGTTTACAAACCTTTCAGCACTTTTGATGGCTATAGAAAACAAACTTATTGGAATGATGTTTTGTTCAAACCGTATTGAATTTGAAGAAACTTATATTTGACCTAATACTTGACGAGTTATAAAACATTCCTACATCGTATATCAAGCGGAAACATCGTGGCTGTTCTAAAAGAGCGGGCTGCAATAAAGCGTATTGTCGTTGGGAAGAGAAATGGAAATTATAACCAAGTACATAATTGGCTTCATTCATCTAATTTCTAGCGTCACTAGCCGATCTGTTTCAATACCAAAATTGGGATCGTCAGCTACTAAATGTAAGTACGTTCCCGATTTACAGAGGTGAAATATAAGTAGCTTCACTTCGACCATGATGAAGGCAACAGGGTTTGCACCCTTGAAGCCCGCCGTTGAGTTTCATCGGGATATACGAATTCATCAATTTAGTGTGAGTAAAGATGAGTTAAACAACTTACTTCACTTACTTTAGCTAGGCTACATTGTGGTATCATATAAGCCTCAACACATACTTACGTAAACAGAACAGTCGCAGCTAAATTCATTAGTTCAGTCTCTAACTCCAAAGCCTGACGGCAATATTAAGGCATCCCGGGTATACCAGCTCCAACTATATAACGGTTTCGATGCACTATTTTACTTACATAGATGTGCCCATAGTTAATCCACCAAGCTCTCAGTTATTCACTCGTTCTACAACCATAGTCAGTCGTATCTTGCCTCCTTCTCTTCTGTCTCAGCCTCTTTGATCATTTTTTTTACATCTTTCAAATCCAACCGACATAAAGATGCCACCAAGTGTGTTTGCTTAGATTTGAAACACCGGTTCCCACCAAAGAATCTGAAAAATACCAACAGTAGGACGTAACACGTCTTGCGCAGTCACATTTCGTTTGCATCTCATCAGTTAATTTAAGAAGTTAACATACACACATTGTGTAGTGAGCCAAGTAGCAAAGCAAAAGCAATACAGTCATATCTGCGATAATCAACCGCGTGACCAAAACGGAAGCAGTTAGATGCAACTAAATTGTACTCATTGATGAAAAACATGAAACTGATGTAACATAATGACATTGCTGCTGGTCAAACTGGGTAATAGTAGTCCAATAAGAGATATAGCTCAAAAGTCCATACACATCAAACCGAAGGAGTAAGTCATGATTGGAAAATCCATACAAATCGAACAGGAGTCGAAAAAATGTTAACAGTGGTTAAAAAGATAACACGAAACGGATCAAGAGAGATTAGGTCTAGTACATCGCTTGTTCGATTCTATGAAAAAATGTATCGGTCTAAAATCTCAGGTTTGGAAACACTAAGAAAATAAAATGGAATCAAAGAGTAGCAGCCTCATCCCTGCCAAGATACAGAAAGGCTGGTCACCAACAATTTCTGGGTGCACATAGTGGAACTCAGTCAATGTTTTGGGACACTTTCCGCAATATTGGGCGCCTGCTTTAATTTGGGTCTAAAGAACACGCTGAAGGCGGTCCATGAATCATCTGAGTGTCCATTCTGTGGAAGGTGTTTTTTCAATGACTGACTGCACAACTGACCCCCAAATTCAAAGGCACTCCAATGTGTGCTCAGTAATGTTTGTAACGAGGTGTCTCTTAGCTCTGCGGACATATCTGCCTCCAGATAAACAATCAAACATGGATTAGGCGAAAAAGGGTACCAGGTCTTTTTTAGATGTATTCGGAACACGGGTAGTTTCTCCCACGTAGACAAGTTGGGCGGTGTTGTATATGCGCGTGAGTGCTACATCTAAACTGCGTTTTATCAGAACTAAAACTTAGTCACCTTTAAAGTGAAGAGTTGGATGGACAAACTTGCGAGAAATAGTAATGAGTGTAAACCATGTAGGTTGTGGAGTGGAATACTTTTGAATCAACCGCCTCAAGTATTCATTTTCTACCAGAGTCTTGTACAATAACTGCAGCATTTTCTAACTTCTCTTCTGTCGCAATATATCGCACTTTGTAAAACAAGATTCTAACGTGTCCACTTTTTTGTGTAATTGGCACGAAGCTCTTAAAGTGTTAGTATTGTCCTGTCCACGTGGACTTACGATACACACGTCTGAAAAGTGACCCAAACCCGCGTCTTTTCGGCAGAACTGCTATAAGTGATATGTCCCCGTTTTCTTCTCAAGCTCGGAGATGAAAGTTAGCTTACTTTGCAGATTGTTTAACAGCTGATAAAAAGCTCTTACTCGTCCATGATCGTCGAATACAGGAGAAATATCTACGAGTCGTCTGTAAACCAACATGTTCCGAATTTCAGTACACACTGAATGTTCTAAAGGACCAATAAATGTGTCAGCCAACATAGATCTTAATAGACTGCTTGTTGCAACTCTATTTGTCTATAAAAAGTGCCGCCGAACATAAATTGAATATTGTGTGTACACATTTTCAGTATCATCGAAAGCTCGTCGATGGGAATACCAAGTGTAAGTTTATGGCTTAACTAATGGTGTAACTACAAACAATGTTAATAATCTCGTCAACTGGAACATTTGTGAATAGTGACTCAACAGCAAAAGAAGCCACTATCCAGTACTTGACGTTGATGTTGGGGATCACTTCCACGAATTCAAAAGTATCCTTTCGGCTGTGTACGGCCAACTTGGATCTCAGTGATTCAATCGAACCGACCAGCCACTTGGTATGTTGATCGTATGGGGAGCCAGTTATGGATAACATTGGGTGGATGGACCCCTCAGGTTTATGCCTTTTAAGAAGTCCATACAGATCAGCCAAACCACTCCCAAAAACTATCACTCAAATGCACTTACTACTATCGGCTTTTTCCAAATGTCTGCTTACCTTTTTTTGTGTACTTTGCAGGCGATTTAAATTGTGTTCACTTTTTGATAAAATGGTTATTTTTGAGACTACCAGGTAATCTTGAACGTTTCGGTGGAGTGTATAATCAAACATCTACTTCAGTGCACTTTTATCGCGTGCAATCTAGGGGGACACTATGTTTCACTTTGATGTTCCGTTAGAAACGCGTATCTTAACAATGCCATACGTCGTGGTTCGTAAGGTTATAATACGTCCTCGTTCAAGATCTACTTTGTGTGGGCGAGACACACTAAAATGGCAGTTTTACCAACAAATACAATCAAATGTGAGTTTCTAAAATGTAATACTCCCTAAGTGTGGTAAACGGGAAAGCAAAAACAAACGGCCAGTGGTAACAGCACAGCGTTTATTCGGTTTGCCCAACGAAAAAACTAAGTGAACACTCGGCTTTCAGAGTTTAATAAAAAGATCGTCATAACCGTTCGAAATATGCACTGAGACAAAAATATTCTGTGTGGATTTTTTCAACTAAATCTATCAACTGTGTTTCTCACTCGAAGAACATCTACACGGTACACTGCAGTGACTAAAATCAGTTTGTACAGAACATTTACGAAACCTCTAACCGGCATGTCTTCCACAGACCGTTTGCTAGATGAACGTCCTTCTTGAAAAATTCTTGGGCTTTCAAAACGTAAAAGAACATCACACATCCCACAGTGGCGATATGATATTTCCTTCTGTTTACGAACGGATAAATGTTGCTCTGATATTTGGCGCTGATTCATGCATATTGCAGCGTAAGTCCAACGAAGCTATGATCAATCTCATTCAAGAAATAGGGGACCAGCATTTAACTTTCTAATCCCCTATATTAGGCTCAGGAGTAATGAAGTTTAAGTGTCAGCAACAGATGACGTAGAACAGCCTTTACCAATTTGTCACTTCATATTCGCGGAAAGCGCGGAAGAAATAGCCGTGCACCGAAGTCGCCTTTTATAGTGTACAGTACATCTTCTGAGGTTGAACGTAAACTGCACGTTAAAAATATTACCAACCTACAGCCCGTTTCGGTTTCTATAGAGCTTGTTTTCAGTATGTTCAAACAATTTCTTAACCAATTCTTACGTGACAAAAATCCTTAGGAGACAAAGAACGACTTTTCTGCCACTAGTACCGTTTATTGAGGTTTACACAATAATGACACTGATTTTGTGTGTGGTAGTCTTTATGTGAAGCGGCACTTAGTGCACTGACACCAGTTAACATTTCCAATCATGATCAAGCTTCCTTTAAGTAGGGCTGTTGATTAGTACAGAATGATACCATGGTTTTACTATCCGCAGGTTCCTATTGTTAAGCGAATGTCCTTGGTTCGCAGACTAAATCATGCTGGACTGTACCAGCCGACTGCTTTAGTGTGGTTAACTCAGCGGCTGTCGAAAGGTGTAGGAATACCCGTTACCCCGTAAAGATTACTGCTAAAATCGCTACGTCAGTTATAGCAGAAACTTGTGCCAGACAATTTTTCACGCAAGGATAAGAGATGTGACGACAAGAAGTTAAAGCCATCTGACAATCAGATTAACAACACCACCTGGTCAGTGTATTTCTCATTTATACACGGCTATTAGATTTGTACTTTTCACGCATTAATAAACATACTGTGATGGTTTTACTATTATTTTACCTTAATAATACATAGATGAATAACTTTATGTGCCCAGAACTACCCCCTAACGTCGATGTTTTTTCTACGAAACTATGCTTCAAGGTTGGCGGTTTTATGGCGGTTGTCTGCCAGCTTATGTTTGCTTTGAAGTTTTCTGGAGGATGCATCAAATATAAGTCAACTCAGAATGTTTCCTGGATTGTGTATTTTTCAGGCTGATCAGAAAAATAAGTGAATTTCTTTTTTGTGCCATCTCTCTTCTCTTTCCAGACACGTGTCCCTTCGCCGTGTACACCTGTTCACTGCTGTTCAGGTCGGGTGCTTCGCAATGCTTTGGGTGATCAAGTCGGTGGACGTAATATCCATTCTGTTTCCACTAATGGTTAGTTTCCATCGGTTTATTATCTCTGCTTGAAATATTTGTGAACAACTCTTTCATAAACACTCATAGCTGACAGCCTTTACAGCATCAGTGATCGACAGTGTCAATTAAATTTCGTATAATCGTAAAAATCGAAGAAGGTGAGTCTTAGTTCAAGGATACAAAAGTAGAACGTAAGGTACCTTCCCGTGTAAAAATTCTGTGTTCAGACGTAAACATTCAACAGTGAAGTGCGTAGGTTTCGCAGGCGAACGATTCGGTTGGTAGTGAACCAGAAGTGTCACTTGTAAGACGGTTTCCTTACTGTTTTCACTGCCTCGCTTCATCAAGTATACTCATTTCACAGGCAACGAAATCAAACAACTGCATCATTCACCTCACTGACCCAGATTAGCCACCACCCTTCCCAGGGCCGTGAATTTTGAACATCTTACGCCAGGAAACAAACCCGACCGACTATAGCTATTTCACTGCTAACTACTTTCGGTCCTATGTGTTAAGTCACTGACTGTCTAACTTGACCGTATGCCTGTGACACCCATGAAAAGCGTGTGCACAATCGCCACATATGCCCATCTCCTACGCTTAAAAGTTACATCTCTTTCCCGCCAGTTTCTTACTAGTTTTTTGAAGGCCATCATAATCGTAGTACTATGTCTAATTTATCCTCAATATCTCAGCCGCTGCTGGTGCAACCCCTTAAATAAACGAACCATTCGATAGCCCTCATAAAATCACTGCCTAACGGTAGGTTAAGGTAACCACTGTGACCAAAAGAATATTTTACATTTTAAAATCAGAGAACGCATCCTGAAGTGTTTCAGCAGAGTGCAATGACACCGCTGCTTATGAGTCATTAGACAGAAATATCTTATTGTTAGCATGGTCCGGTTAATTTAGCCTTTCATTGGACAGGTGATTTATGCAGACGTTCTGTGACTGATGTAGACAGCCATCTATATAAAAATTGGACAATTGTTTGGAGCCGATATTCTTGAGGTTTCGCTGCTTTTTGCTAGCTATGTTAGAGGATTGTCTGTATATTAACCTCTGAGTTAAAGAGGGTGAACAGGACGCCTAGTTTACTCACACACCTCGTCCCACACCTGCTTCTAGGTGACTCTAAGAGTGCGCAAAGGTTCACTGCGTGGAACTCACATCAGTATTCAACATAAACAAGTATAGTTGGTCAGTATTATCTCTGACGTCCCATCAGAGTCAAACGAACAGTGCGAGTCTGATCTTCACATCCATGTACAGAAGGAGCCGCTGGTCTGTAATTCCCTAGTGTCTGCTCCCCAAGTTGCACTGAGACAAGGAAGTATAATTGAACCTGAGACTATAGCTACAGTTGGGGAAGATTAATCACATTGTGTTATCGCCAAGAGCTCCCGATTCCCTTTTAGATGTGGGAACTGTTGGTGAGTGACTCAAGTTCAGAGGAATTACCTAAATAGTCTACAATATTTGAAACAAGTATGATGAAGTCTCGACCATCACCTTTACCACCCTGTTTCAGAAGTGCTGTTTTCAGATCGTTGTGATCAATGAGCTGCTGTCAAGCAACTCTTTTTGTGTAACTGAGTCTGAGTTGTGCACGGCATCCTTGAGATGTGGTGGTAACACAGTAATAACGAAAAAACATCTTACCTTCTAATTGTTTCCTCAATGATCTGAACTTTCCAGTTTATTTAGGATTATTGTGCCACTTGCCTGTTCGGTTGCTACATCAATAGGCAGCTCCCTCGAGTCAGTGATACGGATGGGTCGGAGGCTTCTGTTAATGTTCCTTACATTACGGTAACTTCCTTAATTAACCAAAGTTTTTGATGGGAACATCTGGGCCCCTTACGAATATCGTTCCTATAGGTATTATGTACACTACCGTATACAGTGCTTCATCTGGCAGCTGACGACTGTAAAATCTTTTAAGATATCCTGTGTTTGTTGTGCTGGTAACAAGTGTTACCTTCCAAGGAAAAACAGCATCGAGTCACAGGCCCAGTTCGAGCTTTTGTTCAACCAACTCTCACAACTCAGTCCAGTATCAGAAGACGCTCGCAGTTGGTTCAAAGCCAGGCTAATCGACCTTGAACACCAATACAGAGTTACCTCCTCCAAACAGAACACAATCTTGACTCCGAAACATATTGACGCCCTTTTAGTGCGTACGTGCACTAAATTAACGCTTTATCAGGTATACGCGGAAATACCAGAC
>LUCH01002304.1:0-39346 GCA_013368495.1 Paragonimus heterotremus
GCTCATGGCTGTTATGATGATGATGATGATGATGATGATGATTTTGAAGGAAAACGGTTATGGCCGTCACAGCCTGTGGACATGTCATCGCTTGGCCGCATTGCAGTTTCTTCCATCAACAACCACATGGAACAATATGCGGTGTGATAGACGCCCCGTCGGCGTAAGGATTACGCGATGCAGCCAGCGAAAACTGCATTTTTACTATCACGATTGCGAATCTATACGTTTCCTAAATACGCGCCTACGCACTATCATGTCGTTCACCAAGTTCGCTTTTTTGACATAGGCTGACTGGCGGCGACAACGGTTATAGAATATTGAGAGTCTATTCATCTTCCACACGAGTGAACCAAATCCATGATCTATGAAGCATAACTGGACACGCACACTGTAACCCCTACTTTTAGTCGAAGAATAGACATCTTCGCGACACCACAAGTGACGAAAGTTGATTAATGCACTACTTGTCTTTTCCGTCCTCGTGGGCACCTTAGCAATACTACGGACTGACGAGATGACACTATCCAATTAGGTGAAGCGTTCGACAATCTCCAGTGGCCTGTTAGCAATAACATAGAAAGGGTGATTGGCCACCCAATTTTGTAACACCCCTGTGTAATTTGAAGGTGGAGAGTGCGTATCATACAGATGAGCCACATCATGTAACCGATTCAGCATGGTCTGCATGTTTTCTGCAGACGTGCTGATTAAGTCACTGTCGTCTTCATACTTAACATCAGTCAGCGTACTAGCTAGTGGAAGCTCCCCTACAAGATCTTCGGAACCCTCGAGTGCTTCTCACAGATTATCACCCATCATTCTTCTTGAAAAGGAACGAGGATATTGGAGACCTCTGTCAAACGTCATTTGAAGTGGAGAGAGCTCGAAATAGCTGTCTATAAGTGCACAGGGTACACTTGAGGTGGGCGTACAACGATTTTGACCAATCGACATTGTTCACTGGGATTCATGCGACGGAAACAGTCCAAGAAGGTGTATTGGGCAACCGAGTCAAAAATAGCCTTGCAATCCAAAAATACCACGACCATTGGCTGCGGGAATGGAGTGCTGATGTCTCACTGTTTGTCGCAAAGTGAAGCTATGATCGGTACACCCTGGACCACGCCGAAAAAATGCCTGTTCTGTATATCAGAAGCCTCCGTAGCATGGGACATCTTGATAGCATCTCGGTTGCGATAAGGACAAAGCTCTGTGGTCGTCACATGGTTTTCTGGCGCCTTTTTAAAAGTGGGAATAACTGTTGTTAAGCATCAATCATAAGAAACCTCCAGTCTCCGGTCTAGGACGGAAGAGTGTGGTCACTTCAGACAGCAATCTTTCACCGCCATCTTTGAAAAGTGCTGAAGTAAGAAGTTCCGGACCTGGGTCCTGATTACGTTTCAATAATTTAAACTCCAAAGTCACTTCGACTTCCAACAGAGGGTCGTCGGAAATGTCATGACTAGCCAAACAATCCCCATCATTCAAAGCTAAATAGGCTGACTTAGGCCAGTTGAACTGTTCATCAAAGTGGTCGGCCCATCTGTCAAGTCGGCGCGACAGCTTGTGAATTTGTGAGCCGTCTTTTTTCACATGTAGGCCGGCGCAACCAGGAATCGGGGAAAGCGGCCCGTGACCATTCCTCTAAAAAATGCCTTCTCCATCTCTTTGGTTTGCCTAGAGAAGTAAGTCTCATGGTCCTCACACAGACCCTTCGTTCGATCACGTTTCAGTTCATGGCAGTCTTTGTTATACTCGGAGTTGGGGAGATCAGTCAACGTTTGTTTACAAGTTCCCTTCAATCAGCAAAAATCCACTTCCGTCGTATCTGCATTTCTTTAGAATGAACCACTTCGCGAGCGGTGTGCATAGCTGTTGGGATTTCTTCTCAGTCCTCGTTTATGTCACTCAACTGTTTGACCCGGGTAGTTCGCCTGTCAGTGCTATCTGAGAGCCGTTTTGTACACCCTCTTCGCTCAGGTTCCAGCCAAATACTTTGTGCTTTCGAGACAGTGGTCTCTGATGAAGCGAAACTTGCATAACCAACGGCATGATCTGGATCAAAGTAGTTACTGCAAAATGTGCGCCATCTATAGCTGATTACTGTGTGATCCATTTACGTCCATAGGTGAGTTGCACAGTGTGGTCTCCAAGTGATACATCGTCAACGTTTGGACTGAAATGCGCAACTCGATAGAGAATTCGTGAGATGCACATAATTGCAATAGTCAACCGTCAATGTTAGTGCAGTGCGCACAGATACCAAACATATACCACCTAGATGCTTCATATTTGGTGTAAGACGAGCAGGTTGTGCGTTCATGTCTCCAGCAAGTACACCGATGTCCGAGTGCTTAGTTTGTTTCAGAGGTTCAAACAGAGCATCGCAGGAGACGTTTTTGATTTGAATTCATTGGTCATGGGTTTCTCATTGTTTACGAAGTTTGCGTCTAATCCTAGTGGACATTCTTAGCCAACTTTCTTACTTTATTGGGTGGTCTGTAGAGTAGTTTGTTCGATTAGTCAATACTCACTTATACACGTTATCAAATTTTGAAAATGAGCACCGAGTGCTGAGGAGCAGTCTTCTCCACTACAGCAGAGGGAACCTCTAAAATGTCTCTTATGCTTCAATGGGTTGTCCAACCTGGTGGCGATAACAATGTTCTGCCCGTAAAGATGGAGTACACGCTACTGAGGCTTTTTTATGGTTTAAGCATGCGGCGACCACTTTGTCGAACATTCTTTGTACGTTTTCTGTGTTGATCTCTTTCTTTGCGAGTCACTAGTTTTAGGCGATATGTCCTGTGGTCCAGTGTTACTAATGAGACTGTCCACGTTCTTCTGATCGTGTGGCCGTGTTAGAATGTAGGAATGGTTTGCTGCCCCGTCCTTGCGTCATTTGATCGTTCGGTTATTGGAGCACTTTTAGGCTTCTAGCTGCTTGATTTGGATGTACAAACGATAAGGCTGTCCCAGCTGAAATATTATGTAGCATGGTGCATGTTTCTAATAACCCTAATGTTATTTCCACCGGTATGACACGTTTGGCGCTTTCAAGATTTAGAATACTGTATAACTAACTAGATCAGCCATCAGCTATAATTTTTCCAAGGAAACCGTAGAATATGAATATGCATACTTACCTGGATAGTCTGATTTCTGCTGGTAACATGGTCGTTGTCTAATTATTACCAGAGGTTTGGAAGGTCCAATCCCTTATTGTATTGCCTGGTGTGTGTCCGGTGTTAATTTATCCATTTTTGCTGTTCTGCCATCTCAATCTTTGATAGTTCTCTGTACAGCATCACTAATTGGTTTTACGACTTTTGTGTTATAGGCCGTTGATTCTGGCAGCTATTTAACTGAATTTAGCGGCACTCATTTAGGACACATTGTCTGCTCGAGTTGTCGACGAGATTCTATTCTCTGTTGCGTTTTAGATGAATTGCAAGATTCTCTTGACGAGCCGGATAACGTCATGAAGAGTGAATCGTCTGAAACACATTTATCTCAAACCCCGTCTACCAGAAACTTCATTCCCGAGCCACATGTGCTACTTCGGAAAGTGGCAGAAGGAATTGCTCCACCAAGTTATTTGGGTAAGTTCTATAAGGGTTACGCGAATACGGTTTGGTTGAGATACCCATTCGTAGTTGTCTATATGGCAATTTCGTGATTAGTTTAGGTATGATCTTGTTCATTTGCTTTCGTCTTATATTCGTAAACGATTGTTGCGCTTTCTGAACTTCAGCTAGTGATCAGTCGTCATGAAGCCGTGTATTCTATTGATTAGCCTTATGCACATTTGCCACGCTTTTGAACTGTATAAGTGCTTGTTTTTTGTATTTGGCAGAACCCATCTTTCTTGGGTCTCCACTTAGCCCAGATTTCCACTGTAACTGGCTATGTAGCGCTACTCGGGAATGTTTCTGTAAAGGTTTTCCGTTGCCCGTTCAACGTGTTAAAGTACACAAAATTTATTTTAGCGTTTGACATACACTAAATAGAAATTCACCTTCAGGGCTCATGTGAGATAGCATTGAGTGTGGATGGGACCAATTAGTTTCAAGCACGGAGATGCTTGTTGATAACGTTTTTGCACTCAGAATCAACACTAGTAATGGGTGGTGTGTGCCATCTGTTTTATTGCAGTGGGATTCAGAAAACAGTGTTGATCCCCGAGTTTATCGGTACTGAAATCGTAATGGGCCACCAGTGACCACTTTACAATTAGCAAGACAGCCAGCTATAGATGCCATGGTGCAACATTGCGTACATTGTTGATACGCACAAGTTTACACGCACGCATGATCCGAACTGACGCAAACAACTGTGAAAACTGACACGTATGCCCACGTTCACCCTGACCAATAATCGTTTAACGTGGGCTTCAGGTGACCTGTCGATAAAATTGACGCTCCCAACTATCGATTGTTGACTTCGTCTGTTTGACATAGGCGGTCCCAAGATTTTTGATTTGGATTTTGAAACTGTTTTCCGAGTGAAAATGGGTCGTTTCGTTGCCTAATATTGGTATCTCGATTTGAGGCGGTTTCTGCATATAATAAGGTTTACTGGGAAACAGTTAGATCTGTCGGTACACAGTGGGAGCGGTTCATCTATGAATAGTGCAAAATGCATTTGACTACCTTCCAATTGAATAGAAGTGCTGTCGCTCTTCGGCAGGTTGGTTTCCGGTTCTCCTCCGAGTGTTCCAACTGACACGCTGTTGATTGTTGGATACGACTTTTCTCTTACAGTGTAAACTTTATTAGGTCATTAAAACAGCCTGGAAACTGATACATCTCCCTCTGTGATGAAACAACGAAATGGTCCAGGTTTGGAAGCCGCCGTACTTTATGCTTGCATGTTCATATGGTTCGTATTTCGAAGTGCTTTTGTTATCGCGTCTGTGAGTTATCCTTTCTGAGAAACTCATTGATGTGCTCCCTCGAAGCCATTTGACCACGCCACTTATAGAACAGCCAACCCAGGTGGATTGTATTTTCTGACTACTCTGTTCAGACAGGTTAGGAAAATGATAGAGGAAAGCAAAATATCTGTGTCCGATAAGCAGAAGTCAAAACTTTAACGGTAAAAGGTAAGCTAATGAAATGAGCAGATTTCATAGGGGTTATTCAAAAGGAAACAAAAGACGACAAACTTCGGAAAAGTTTCGACTATTGACGGTTCATTCTGCAATATCCACTCAAAACCACGGGGGCCTTTGAGGCCGTATTAGATGCAGTTTCTTGCGCTCACGCGAGTGAGCTCGTAGTTTACTTATGAACTGCTCTTTCGAGTGTGTAGCCACAAAGTTGCCAACTACACCTGTGAACAGCTTTCCGGATTACACCCTCACATGCCGTCCCGTTCAGTGTTTTGTTCTTGCGCGGACCAAGGTTGTTTGTTAGTACATGAAGTATCCATCTGAATAATCTCCTGACAACATAGCTTCTGGCTGCTTTGAAATGTTAAGCCAAGTCTTCCTCTCTGCATGCGTATCGTAACCGTCGAAACTGGATTGACGGCAACCATATCTGGCCTCCCAGTAAAGACCAGAATTACCATGCTCATGCGCACTACCTGTAAAAACAATTCAAGTGTAAATTGTTTCTGTGTTATATTTCCAACGTTTATATTTTGCCGTGCTTGTAAAGACTTCTTTTTAACAATTTGTCCATTTGGGATGACATTATATTCAGTCGTATGTAACCTAGTACATATGCACTTCGTTTCCCCCTCCTCCCCAGGATTTTCGCTCCTCCCTCGTTCAACCACGACTAACAACACATCGTGTTTGGTGAACCGGTATACGGTCGACGATCAGGCTGTCGCTTTCTCTTTCCGCACACAACGGCGTTGTCTCAAGAAACCGGATCTGCGACCGGTGAAACGATTTACAGCTCCATGCAGTCGGTCAGATGCTACGAACAAGTGTTCTTACAATCCGGATTCCTGGCGATTGGGGCAAGCGCTGATTCGTAAGCACCTCGGCCTGAAGGTGGAAAATCCGCCGAGTGCGTTGTGTTTGTTTCAAGCTATTTCAACCTGTTAGATTTTCGACAAACAGTTCTTGTTGCTGGTATTCTTATTTGCTTTTCCCGTCTTCAATAATTGTAGGCAAAACCAAATCTCTTGCTCAAGACAACCAGGAATCCAGCACACGGGCGTCACTACCTATCGGCCAAAAGCCACTACTGAGTACCTCGGCGGAAGCGACGATCCATACACCGGAAAGTCATCGATCAGAATGCGACGGACACACGGAACAGAATCAGCCTGTTCGCGTGGCTTCTAATAGCACAGTCCGAAAGTCATCCGGAACGACTGCTCAAAAGGGTCTTTATAGAGGTAGTTCTTCTGTCGCAGGTTAGTGCTCGCATGTCTTCAGTAATTGTCTGTTTAATTGTAATTGGTTTCTTCCTGTTTACCACCTTATGTGGTCGTTCATTGTATACTATGTTTGGTTAAATCTTTAATCATTGTCTGCTTTCTGGTTGCTAGAGAACACTCCCATTTGCAACCGGCAGCGGGGAGTTTCCAGAGCAGACCTACAGGCTTTGGTGCGTAAACAACGTGAGGTTCGCCGGCAAGAGCGTCTTCAACAGGAACGGATTGAGGCGGAACGTCGAGAGCGCATACAGCGTAACCTGTCAGCTACTGCGATGGCAGCTTCCTTGGCTGCCAAGTCTTCGACAGTATCCACAACCGTACCGAGAAGACGATGTTTATCGGGGCGAACCATCGTTATTGAAGATCAATTTCGGACCGCCGCTCATGGTCCAATCCAGGTTATTAGATTGCTGTGTGAAATCACCATTTTTGACTGTTGATCTGTTTTTTGGCATCCTTGGCTGATTATCTCTATTTCGATTTTTTGGATTTTTTGTAACGACTGGTGCAAGCCAATCATCTTCTACGTTGGATGCTGTTTTCATGGTTGTCGATTAGTGTTAGGAGTAGGGTGAACCTAACCCTAAGAACAGGAATCTAAAATCAGGTTTCCCGTATCTTATGCTATTCGTGAGATACGGACTTCTTGTTCATTTGAATGATTGTTCCCTTCTTCACGTGGCCACATTTTCGCTGGTCTTGTCAATTCGAAGGTTGGGGTGAGTACATGTGCTATTGATAGGCTGCTGTTTTTGCCCTCACTTTTGTCTCGTCTTGCCGTATCACAATTTTGTGGGTCGTGCACACCTAGTCGAGGGTTTAGAATATTTGGTCGGAATATTCGTTCGAAGCGTTGGTGCGATCCAACACAACAATTAGCGTAAAGTCTGAAGACGATCAATGTGTTGCTCGTGTGTTAGGTTGCCTCCTGGCCTGACCCGACTGCCAGCGTGCTGATACACTGTGACTGAGTGTGCACACGTGATCAAGTGAAGTGTGCTCTGTATAAGTCTGTTTAGTGAGTTCCGTCTGTTGTACTATCATTGGTGACTGTCAGTGAGATGGGATGGGCTGAGCTGGGAAGTGACATTTGCTATTGAGTGTGTATGAGAGCAAAGACGTGAAACTCGACACCTCTGACCATATACTTGCGAGATTCAACGTTACTAGTGCTGAGAATGTGCTAACCTCGGAAGCGGTTACAAATAAAGAAGTAGACTTCCATGGGAAAAGTACATTTGAGGAAAGTGATTTGGGTGTGTCTGCCGGGAGCATATCCGATGAAGACATGGCTATCCTTGATTGCTCATTCAGTTGCGTACCAGGCTTTGGAACTATTTCCTACAACATATGAGGAAGCGAAGTATCAAGTTCGATTCGGTGCAGTCATTAGTCGTAATCCGCGGTAGGCTCATTATCAAAATGCGTCTAGTATAGTATAATATGGCATAGTATAGTATAGTGACATCCGCTGTAATCATATCTGTTGTGGAAATTTACATCGTTAATGGGCATTGTTTATAGCCAGAAAGCAATCTGATACATCCGCGTAATGCATCATCGACTGTTCCACACGCGTTGTGTGCGTGTCCATCGGTCAATCGATATCTATTGGGATTGGCCATCTTATCGACCGTAGGAACTGGTTGTAGACACGTTCCTTGTTCATCTTACGTTGGTTTGATTGCATTGCTTATATTGTTGTTGTTGTCGTTTTTGTTGTTACTGCAATAAACCGTTTTATCATTTTTTATCATTCTGCTAAGCAGAAAACAAGAATTTGGCGACGGGCATAAATTAGTTAGATTGTAGTAAATTTTTTCAATACGCTTTCCTCATTTTGGAACCTACCTACGGAAAAACATGCCGCCAAACAATGGGCACAATGAAGAATTGCTTTTACAAATTATATTCACTTACTTACTGTTCCTGGTGATAACCAGAATGTGGGTGATATTTTAAAAATTAAGTTACTCCGTCATTTCCTCGATTTGGAAGGACAACAGCCCTTTGACAACTTACGATTAAACACGAGACGCGATTTATCATTTGTACTGGGGTCACTAGCGTATGAGCGATTGCTTTTCGAAGATGAACAGCTCTTAATTTGAGAAGAAGCTTGTGATATCGTGCGCCAATGTCCTTAATAATCGACAAAAATATTGTGTGATTCGTTACGAAAAAACCAACCCTACTCTCTTGCGATGCTTCTGCACACGGTCTTGGTGCGCGCTATTATACCAGCTTCCGGATGTGTCGCAACGTTCTATCTCTTACTGCTTCCCGGACATTGAGCACAGCAAAAAGGAATTACTCATAACTTGACCGGGAAGCCCTGGTTATTATATTATGTGCAGAACGGTTTCACCAATATTTTCTCCGTTGACGATCCGCAGTTTTTGCGGACCAAAAGACCCATATTTCATTACTGGTTGAGGAAAAATCAAAACAACAGATTGTCTCTTCGCGGTTGATTAGTTAATCCCTCATCTTATATGCTTACAACTGCTGATGCCTCAAGTAAGTTGCCATTGTCAGATACACCGTCCACAGAATTTATCCCGGAAGAACTTGTACATCTTATTCAACGTTTTAACTAGTCGAGTGCGTCGACGGGTTTATGATGAGGAGCAGACAAAGACACTGTGTTAGTCTTATTTAAACGGCCTGACGCCTGATGAACGTGTACTTTTCCGATCGAGAATGATTGAATGAAGTCTGCTTTAGGGAACACGTGTTGTGATTCCGAAGATACTGCAACTGTCTATCTTCGATGAACTCCATGCTGCTTACTTAGGCATCGTGAAAATGAAATCGTTATCTCGTTTGTACATGTGATGACCCACACTGGATGGTGACATTGTGTCAGTGGTTAGGTTATGTGCATTATGCCAATAAAACCAAAATGCAACCTCCCAAGGCACCGCTGCATTTTTGGAAATGGCCAGAAACATCATGGAGTCGAATTCATTTGGACTTTCTTGGCCCATTTGAAAGTCAAATGATTTTGCTGATCGTGGATGCCCATTCCAAACGGATTGATGCTCACTTTCTCTCAACGGCAACAACGACTAGTACAATAATCAACTTACATATAACTGTCGCAACATTTGGTTTACCGGAAACTATTATGACCGATAACGGTTCTTTGTTTACCAGCGCTGAATTTGCAGACTTTATTACTTCAAATGCAATTTAAACACGTTATGACAGCACCTTATCATCCTGCTTCGAGGGGTTCGGCTGTGCGTGCTGTGCAGACAATGAATAATATGTTGAAGGAAGAACCTAGTGCCCGTTTGCCTGTGCTTCTGGACCGCGTTCTGTTTGCTAATCGGAATCTTGTCAACGAAACCACCAGCAACAGTTCTGTCGAACCCATGTTTGGTTATCGTCTCCGTACTCGGCTGGACTTACTTCACGAAGACCTTCAATCGAAAGTCATCGCTAAACAGGAACTAATAGAAGACCGTTTCAATATGCATACTAAAGACCTGTTTGAGTCTGATCCGGTCCTTGTGCACCTACCCACTGAAAACACATGGAAACCTGCTGCTGTCGCAGGTGCTGACGGACAAACTATACGGGCTCGAATTGGAGACAGGCGAATAGTGCTATGCCATCTAGGTCATGTGCTTCCGTGGGCATCCGGCCCAGGAAACGCTGGGTGCCTGATAGCCCCATCACTCCCTGATGTGGATGACGGCATTCATGATTGAACTAAGGTCGCTTACTAACTTAGCCCTATGTCGATCTCAGCGTCAACCGATAGGCCGTTTTCAGACCGGATAGCCTCAGCTAACAGAGCGAGAGAGGTGATACGTCCCCGTAATGCGTCGTCGACTGTTCCGCACGCGTTGTGTGCGTGTTTGTTGACCAATCGGTAATTGTTTGGATTGACCATCTCATCGGCCGTGTGAAATAATCGTCCATATGTCTCTTGCTCACGCAGTACATACTGCCTTAAGTTGGCTTGAGTGTTGTGTGCTTGCTCATGTTGTTGTTGATGATGATGATGATGATGATGATGATGTTTTTTTTGCTTCAATAAACCGTTTTATCATTTTATTATTCTGTTAAACGATAAACTTAACACAAACCTATTTCCATTCATTCGATACTTTGTAAAACTTATCGATATTTAGTGACCTTTCGAGCGGCGAATGAATCAGAGATATGTGGTTAGATCCTCGCCTATCGCATACAGTGTGTCAGCTTTTTCAGACTCTCTTGTCCATGTTTCTGAAACCTGACTGCACTTTGTAGTCTATGAGGCTGTGCAGATCGAAGACATTAGTGTTGAAATGTGTACTTCAGGCCCTTTGCTTAAACTGTTCATCCTCGTCTCCTGTATTCCCTGCAAACAGCCTCTGATCATGATGTCCGGACACTCGGCCGAACGTGAACAAAAATTGGATGAACTACTCGGCCCTGAGGATGCCGTTCAATGGTCTCCGAAAGCACCACAAGATGTACGTAAACCAGATAATAGCGGGCCTGAGCATTCCGAATCTGAGTCCACTGGGTCTTTATCTTCGCGATTGTATGTATTACGTGATCGACCTGCACTGGGTCATAAGACCCACAACACAGGCAAGTTAATTTCCTCACTAGTGGTGGTTTCTTTCTTTACTTTTCTTCTGGTTGTTTTGGTTCTACTAGACTTACAGTTACGCGCTCAAACTTCAAACATCACGATTACTTATGCCTGGGTCTGACTATCTGACAGTATACGGTCATTTTCTGTATTCTGTGGTGGCAAACACTTGTTGGTGCAACCAAAGAACATGTAGTTGTTATGAAGGACTTCTCTGAGCATGGATTCTAAGTCTGATATGCGATGTTTAAATGCGTATGGCCAAAAAGAGCACTACAGTTCCGTGATTGGATTAACCTTGTACAAACCCTTTAAGTTGGTACGTTCGTCTTCAGGTCAATTTTTCGGCGAATTCCCTCCGAAGGGAAGCAATTGATGGGAATCCTGCAATTCAGTCTTACCGCGTATCCTTATCCAAACCACAAGTTGAATTCCCGCCTCTTTTCGTAGACCGAGCTTAAGCTGTTCACTGTATAACCGACTTGTCTTTTGGTGTGACGAAATAGTCCCCTTTAAATATGATCTGGACTACTCACTGACATAATCATGCGCTGTATGCAGTGTTCGAGTTCCGACTGAGTAATCGGGACTATCAACTGTTGCCGCTTGAGCACCACTCCCGCTTGACTGAAACTTTGGCACTCTTTTGGGTTGACTCATCTCTAAACGACACACTACGGTCTTTCCAGCTCAGGTTGTCAAAATGACGCTTTCCTGTGTTCCCATATCGCTTTTTCTTATATCGATTCCAGTTTAAGATATCTCATGGAGTTTCTGTGATGTTTCTGTCGAACGACCTCCACTAACCGAATTGCACTGGTTCGCTGGGGCCTAGACCCTAGCTAGAAAATGCTTTACGGTCTCGATAGTTTGCGAGAACCTACGCTGGCAGGTCTTTTGATCGCATCGGGCCAACAGAACCAGTAGACCAAGGTAACCGGAGCGTATTGAACCAACAGAGGTAAGCCATGTAACCTAAGCAAAGCGCATTCATTTTTACGAGTGTTCTGCCCTGGTGGTGTATATTCAGTGGACGCTGACCCAACCTGGTTTGGGAACTTGTTGCTATGGATCCTGGTAGCGTTTGGACTTCAACTGGTTCTCTCACCGGAGAAGCTCTGTAAGACATCATAAGTTGAGAGAAACGCGAACTTAAATTTCGCTGTTAGATATCTCTAGCACATATCCTTGTCCGAACGGAACGTTGGACTCTACGATTGAACTATTTGACTTGGTGCTTCAGCCATGCTCAATATGAACAGTGTTAGCAATCCGCGCTCGTCTTACCGGAAGGTTGACGTAGTTCAACGTACACTCCAGGTTGTTCATGACTGTTGATCAATTTACATTGATCTCAGGCACAATTTTTTCAAAATACAACCACCTGTCTGAACAAAATACGTACAATTTCGGAGCTCTGATAAAAGCAGAGCTTAAATATGGTGCTTCCTTCCGCATTAATGTGACCGAAATGTCTATCTTAACGCAAGAGCTACCATGACGTATGAATAATGCTCAACTTTTAATCACGCGCCTCGTGATTAACTAGAATGCAATTAGATCATTATTTATCACTGTTCATAATATGATTTCTCAACCCATCGATTTGATTTAGCTGGGCTTAGTATGGCCGTTCAGATGTAAAAAAATATATACCGCTAACCTGTTCAAACCCAGGATCGCCTTTTTTGTGATGGATGTTATTAGCTTATTCAGTCCGACTTCATTCACACCTGCTTGGTTTCTGATTTATTGTGTTTATTTAGAAATGCGTTCATCAACAGAGGCTGCTTCTAATGCACTATCCAAAGCGGTCCAAGCTGCTGTCCATGTGCCGTACTCAACGTCAGACTCGCCTCGACAGACTTTCCCTCCTAACTCAGTAAATGAAACAGCGCCTGACGGAAACATACTGACCATGTTTGATGGAAGAGACTGCGTTGGACCTCATTTGGACTAGTGAGTTTTATTGTATATCGGATCCTTCATAGAACATTCTAAAAATACTAACGGTAGTTGTCATTCCTAAGTTTATTGTTGTAAGAGGTATCTGTCTGTTTAATTGTTCCTGACCCACATCTGATCAAAGACAAGTTACGCATGTTTTTTTTGTCGTATGCGATAACATTCTTATTGTTTTGCTGTTTCAGAACCTGAATGTTAGCGGCTGCCCTTTTTTCTTCTCTAATTTCACAGTTCTTTGTCGAACCTTTTCAAATCTAATGCACCAAGCGTACCAAAACTGCATTTTATGACTAACGAACATTTTGGCTCTGAAAATACGGACAAACGGGAGCTTCTTGTGTTGGACGCTGACGTAGGAGGTATGACTCATGAAGCGGTATCTACTACTTCTTCCTCCTATGGCGATATATCACCGTTGGCAGGCGGGCAGTGGATGCGCTTAGAAGCTGTCGGGGCGAGCGAACCCGAACTGGCGATGGAGGATGAAGTTCATGATGAATTTGTGGATGATATGGGGACAGAGCGGGTCAGTGACTTCTTATGTATGATTTTGGGTTTGTCTAATCTATCAGCAATAAACATACAGTGCTGTGTCACACAGCAATCCGGCACTGATCGTGGTGATCAGCTTTTGTCTATCCGGGAGGAAATATTTATTTTGCTGTTGTTGGCTTCCTAGGCTCACAAACGCCGTCCTGAACTTTGACACCTTAAATTTTCCCATTTAATTCGATTTGAGCGGATACTATCTGAGGCGTTATGACCCCGGGTTAATTCTAGCGACAGCGCCCGAACCTACGATCTGTTGAACTCACTCTTACAAACACTGTTGACTATTGTACATTGCTCTATTAACTCTGGTGATGGCCCTTGGCAATCCCGTATTTCGCTTGGTTATAACGAATCGTAGCATTTACTGTTCATTTCTTTACTTCCTACTTCATTGTTTGAGCTTTGTTCAGTCCCAGTGCAGTAGACGCTTATTATAACAGGCATCACCAGTTATGATTCTACGTCATACCTTATAGTCTGTGTAAACTTAAATATTGGTTACCTAACCGAGGGGGCGTGTTGAGTCGACCGAGACAAGCGTTGTTTACCCGCGCATTAAATCTCTGGCTGATGGCCGCCTCGTGTTTCCCACCCAAATTAGGCTCGATAAGTCAAGCCTTGCGGCGGTACATGGAAACATGCTTGGACTGACGAAGTCAAATGCACTGGGTCGTCGTTGATGTAGAAGCGTCCAAACTACTGTCCCCGACGAGCCATTATCAAATAGTCTAGCTGCTGACATGGTGATTCCACTGTACACACGTAGTCGTGTGCAAGCAGCGATTCTTGAAATGCAAAGTCCTTCTACAAGATTGCTGTGATTAATGTTAGATAACGAAGTCATGGGGGTTGTTGACCGGTTTGTATATCTGGGAAGCTGCATCAGCGGCGGCAGTGGAGGTGTGGGAAATGAAATAGAGGCGCGTATTTCTAAGGCTAGGGCAGTGTTTCCTAATCTGAGGCACTTATGGCGACAGAAAGGTATCTCTCCGAAGCTTAAGAGTCGTGCATATCAGACAACAGTGAGGGCTGCTTTCCTTCACGGCAGCGAAACCTGGCCCCTCAGGGTAGAAAACGTGAACCGTGTTCAGGTGTTTGACCACCGATGTCTGCGTTCAGTCGCTCGTATCGGATGGCACCAACGAGTGAGCATCGAGGAGGTTAGGAAGCGGGTGTTTGATATTGTTTGTCAAACGAGTTCTTTTATTCAGTCGCTACATTTGCACAGACTCAGATGGTTGAGTCATGTACTAGGGATGCCAGCTAATCGTTTGCCACATCGAGCACTGTTTGCCGACGTTGCGGCTGATTGGCGTAAGGTGCGAGGTGGACAGATGATGACCTGGCGTAGACAAATGAAATCGTTCACGAAGGAGTTGGTCATTGTAGATCGGGTTCGTCTCCCAGGCTGGAGCCCTCGCGACTCACAGAGTCGATGGCTTGAGACGTTAGGTGAGATGGCGGCTAACCGAGCTCAATGGCGTGAATAATGTCGTTGTTTGTCCGAGTTGTCTGTGAGGTGAGTGCACTTAATGACGCGGGGCAGTGAAAGCCGTAAGGAAGCTGTTTTGCTGATGACGCTTTATTTTCACTTACAGCTCGGTTGTTTGTTTGCAGGATGTAGGCGCCTTGATGTTTTTTGTTAGAATGTAGACGTAGCTACTTTTAGTGATTAGGTCTCCTCCCCTCTCTCTTTTTTCTTCTCTCTTCCTAAACAGAGTTTGTTTTTTATTCTTCTTCATGGTTGTGTGGCAGTTAAGCATCAGTGTGAACCACTGATGTATTGCTGTCTATGATGATGATTAGCACAACTGCGGGCATGGTTTTCTTCAAATGACAAAGCTACAGAATGAAATGTCTCAACTATTCTCGACTATTCTAGGTCACCAGGGTTGTAACGTGCATTCGTGTGATCAGTAATGAACTGTTGAGCTATCTCGAGCTCGATTGTATACATCTTGGTGTTCTTGATTTCATCGAATTCTGCGTCATCATCATCGTAGACAGTAGTACATCTCAATGGTTCTCATTGATGTTTAACTGTCATACGACCGTGGAAAAAACGCTAGCCTTATGTATGAAACAAAAAGAAAAGAGGGAGAGGGGACCTAACCACTAAAAATAATTGTGTATACTCAAAACATTTAGCACCAGGATGCCTACATTTGTAGAAAAACAGCCGAACTATAGGTTAAGGCAAAACGTCATTTGCAAGATGACTTGCTTTGGCTCCACAGTTTTCACCCAGCTGATTTATTGAAAGAATCGCGCTTTGTCCCGGAGCCGTTCTACACTTCGTACGAGGCATTGTAGCCATCTTGTTTTCTGTGTAGCAACCAGTGACTCAGTTTTACTTGGTTCTATTCGTCCCGTTCGATTCCATCCGTAATGACGCGTTCGTTTGCTGCCATATTTTGTGTATAGACTAGTCTATTGGCACATCTATATGTATATGTAAGGTAATAATAATAATAATAACAATAATAATAAATGACTTGTTCGCTATTGAAGCTGACCAACTTTCTTTGCGATTGCACTTTTGTGTTAACAGATCGATGATTTATTCACGCGCGCTGCCGCCATGAAAGCCTCATCCAAACAGCCCATGATTCCTATGGTGCAAACTGTGCACGACCATGCAGCAATCGAAAAAGTGGCACAGAACACCTTGAAGCGTCTTATTTACAGTGACCCGCTTCGTCTTAGCGCCCTGCGTAAGCGTCATAGAACAAACACCAGGTATGTTGGTCGGACACGGTTAGGTTGTTCGATATGCTTGGATTTTTTTAATCTCATTCGCTTCTGATCTCTATAGACCTTCGTGTACTTGAGAGAAATAGGCAATTAAAAGTTTTTCTTTCACTATCCTGGAATGGGTAACCTTAAGCAACAAACGTTTGAATTCTGGCATTATTAAGGATTTGTGAGAAATCTTCACTTAGACAACACTGACTCGGGGGGTTCTGACCTGAGTTGATCGCCTCCGGATTATTCTGGACGTTTACTTATGCTTCGGCGACATTCGTCGAAGGGCGATCTGTATGTGGCTGTTCTAGGGATCTCATTTGTTAGTCCTCTTTTACTAGTGGTATTAGTTGTATACCAGCTGAAGGGGTCAGTTGGGTAGTGAAACACCTACGTGGCGTGCGCACCGGGCTGGTACAAACGACCGTTCTTTTGTAAAATAGGCATTTCACTACACAGTTTCTCTTCATCATGGAAATTCTGTGATGTTCTAATTCATTTGGAAAGGTAAAACGTACTTTCTCTCGATTTATGTGTTTTGAAGCGTTTCTCAAGCCGCAGCCTACGATCTGTTTTGTTTTCGTTTGGACTCACCAGATTGTTGGTACGATATTCAATTTAGTTATATCTTTGTTCGCCTCGTAATAAATGTCTTGCGAATATTGCATAGGATGGGTCAACGAATACAAGTTAGTGTGTGACTTGCTCACGTCTCATTGCGGCGGCTAGACCTATCACATTGCACTTGGTTTGGCGGAATTCTATATGTACGCCACTCGACTGTTAACCATACAGTCGTGGGTTGCAGTCAAGCTGTCATAACTGTCAAATTTGACCAATCTGTCATTACCAGCCCACCTATGACCTTGCATATTGTAGCGAAAAGTCGTCCCATAAAGCCAGATTCTTTCTGTCAAATTCGCACATTCTCACGCTACTCAAGTGCTCGCGAGGATTCCATGTAAACGTCATGTACATTTCTGTTTGATTGTGTGTTTGACTGATACTGTCTGTCGTGCATTTTTGCTTACCATTTCTCTTCCGTTTGCCCTAATTTCGTTGAGTAATGACTCGTTCAATCGCTCGTGTTATCCCCAACCCATCTGCTGTGGGCTTTGACCGTATCTCGCCACCGCCTTAAGGTATTCCATTTAGTGTTACAATAATCGGTTCTCCGACTTGGTCATCGATGACACTCGTCCCTTTTTTAAGGAACTTGCCTCGATTGCGCCAGGGTATCGGATGTACACCACTGATCCACCGTCCACCAGGACCTTGATTGATTTGAAAGATCGTATTCCTGCTGTTCGTGATTGTAAATGGTCCATTCCGTCGTCCTTTAAATTTGCCGGCTTCGGGATTGGATATTTCTGGCCGGCCATAATCCCTTACTTTCACTTGATCTCAGATGTTGAACAGATGCTATACTTGTGTTGTACCTTACGTCATATCTTCGCTCATTTCGGCGCTGTGTTTCTGTTGTTCGTTCAAGCGCATAGTGTTCCAGGTGTTGTCGTTCTTGAGGTAATAATTACCTCTCTATCTCCCGACACAGACATCCAAGAGAATCCTTGGCTCCCTCTAATATGTAAGCTCAATTGATGAACTCTGCGGTGTTGTATGCTTCGTCGTGCGACATCCAAACACTATCTGGTAGTCCTTTCTAGTTATTACTTACATTTGTTCAGCCATTCCTTTACTGTACGATTGATCCGCCTTTCGTTTGTGGATGGTGTGGAGATGTTCTCAAGCACTGAGTTCACTAGTTCTGTAACATCCCCTGAAATTGCCGTCGCTCAAAACGCGAGTCCTGGTCAATGATGACTCTGTGGCGAACCCGGACGTTGTTAATAAAGGGATGTGCAACCGTTCCACTCGCTTGGTCTGCCGTGGGGAATGGTTTCCCCACCCATCTTATGAAACGGTCGACCATCACACGGCAGCAACATCTTGTGGCGAGAACGTTGCAAGTCGAACTGAATTGCCCATCTCATTGTTGACATTAGTACAAGGCATCTCATGATTATCGCGTATATTATCACTCTCAGATGGCCTCAGACGTGGCACGTTGTAATTTACTCCACGTTCCCGGTTGACATTTTACTTAAGCCATATTTATGTGATGCGTTCACACAAACAAGGACCTAGGCGGTCACGATGGAGTATCGCACTGAGCGCGTGGATTATTAAAAATTTCCTAACGCTCTTGACCGTTACCAGTGTATCGGTTGAGAAAGTACTACCAACTACGTCCGTTCAAGGAAATGAAATGTCTGCTTGTGGTTCATGTACCATAGTTTTTAATCTTATATTCCAACAGATGTTGACGAACCCAATTTCTCTTCATTTACTTGTCATTGTCTACTTTTGATAATTAAGCATCAGTATCAATGTCAATGATAAGAGTTTTGATCATGTATTTATCCAGGCGATTACGATCGCCACCCGATTGTGCTTGGGCGCAGAATGACCAGAACATTGTGGAATCACGTGCAAAGACATCCTCTCGGGCGCGTGGTCTAATCTCTACCAGCGTGGACAATGCAAATCGAGATGTGTGTCATGACACTTATCGAGAAGCTTCCGTTACAACCCACCAGGAATCATCCTCTAGAGGGGACTATTTCACCGGTGCCCCAGTAAGTTAATGAACGTTTACTGCTTCATAATTTTCTGTTTACTCTTGACATACTCACTATCAAGCTTACATTAGGGAGACACTGTTTCACGTTGTTCCACTTTTGTTTCGCTTCATCGTCGATTCTACCTTTCGTTCCGAACACTGCTGTTCTGTTCTGGATGATGCTAGTTCATGTCTTGTCATTATCTGACATCCATAGCCTTTTATTTGAGAGTCCTAACCGGTGAACACATGACCCCAACTTTATGCTGATGCCGAGTGCGGTATCCCTATCGTCAGGGGCAACGAAGTAAAGAGCAATTCACCATTTGTTGATGCTCGTGCATTGATGTCGTACAATTACGTGAAACGCAGTCCTTATCTGAGATCAAGGAGAGGTATTGGTGTTATTTAATGCATAGAACTCCCCGTCTGAAAGTGAACAACTAACTTAAGGTCACCTACGCCTTAAAAACAGATGACCGAGTTGCTATTGGTAGTGAAGCAGCTTACGACTTTCATTGTCCCATTTTATCTGTTGTTCCTCTTTTCTTCTGTGGATGCTGTCGTACAGCCCCAGACAAGGTGGATGTACCTGGTCTGTCTCAAAATTAAACAATTTTGCTACAGTAGCAACCAGTAAGTTGCGGTCTTTATTGGTTTCTTCTCTTCATACTGGTCTGTTCACAGTTACATATCAGTTCCGTCAGTGACACATCATCATCCACTTCGCATGCACCGTTCAACCGTGCCGGACAAAACGATTTTCTTCTGGATGCAGCAAATCAGGCCATTTCGTCCACACCACGACGTAACCAACCGGACCGCGTTAATCTGTCAATTGTTGAACCACCTCGACTCACTGCAGCTGCTCTCGGTCTTCGTCTGTCAGCAGAAATGAATCACCTGGAGGCTTTGGCAAGTTCCATTCAACACGTCGCTGATATGGAATCCCTACGTCAATTCGCAACAGCCCAGGCAGAAACAGTCGCTTTGGCCCAGTTACTGAAGGTATGTGTGTTGATCGGGATAGTTCTACACTAAAATTTTATATGTATACATATGAGTACAGACAGTTTTTAATTGAACATAACTCATATTTGATCGCAGCTCTCGTCTTCAGGTAGACTTTCCAGCTAACCTATTTCGAAAAGGAGCACTAAACTCGGGTTTCGCTCTCGTTTGAACTTGTCTGTAGTGTATATTCATACCATCACAAGGACTAGGATTCCGGCCACGTTTTGTTGGGGCAACCATAGTGATCACTGCCTCAGTGACCTCGCGTTAGGGGCGACTGAATTATCGTATGCACACGCCAAGCCACATTCGTTTGTGGAAAGTGGTCGGATTTCCAGGTCCTCTGGAAAAGGAACACAGCAACCATCCTGTTTGATCTCTCAAGATAAGTTGACCATCAGCTTGTCATGTTTTAAGCATGCGGATTACACCATGAATTTATCTCTACAACTATCAGCTGTCTTTGAATGTACGTCGCTCACACGTTCAGCTCGTGTGGCCAAGCAAGAAATGTGATTATTTTAACACGCAATGAACTATCTCATCGCGACCATGGGCTAGCGTGAAAGCTCACAGTGGATAGATCACGAATACTACAAGAGATCGAACGAGTCCTCGCTGAGGAAAATCGTCGCAACAAGCGAGTAATAATGGATAAAAATGCACAACAGGAAAAGCAAACCAAACGCACAAAACCAGGCAGAAATGCGCAGGACGTTTAATTGTAAGTGCTGGAATTGCTGTCTCCGGTTCATAAACGCGGACGCGCGATCGGCATTGGAATTTGCGAATTGGACGATAAACATGTTGCTTTAGTGAATGAATTTTCGGCGTAACATGATTTCCACGTTCGCTAGTCACCTGGTGTACTCCGGCGTTTATCGCTTGAAATGTTTTACTTCGACAGTTTGTCCTCTGAATCATGTGGCAGGCTAGATGACTGGATCCAACTGTGGGATTTTTGAGCTTCCGACGTTGCTACTTAGCTTAACCCACTCAGCATATGCCGCATAAGTGCACGCGGTTTCGGTTTGCTGATTTGAATCCACCGAAGTTCGGATTGTTTACAATAAAATCTTTTCTAAAGTACACATTTGATGTTGGGTTCCTTAACCGGCTGCGTCTCCTGCGCTTGTTACGTGTTAGGATGATAACAAAGAGAGTTACTGGTGTTGGATTATTTTCCGTAGCAGTTGTTTAGCGTGCACGCTTTTCATCTCTATATGGCTAGTGCCATCAGTACGATTTCTTTTTCGATGTTCTCGCCGTCTATGAGTCGGGCGTTCAGCTTGGAAGTCAACCCACCACCAACAGCCACAATATCTCGAATATATAAGCTCAGTCTTCAATTCGATGGGCGATGTTTGCTGCAGCTTTGCCGAACTGAAAGAGAGCACGAGATATTCAAAGCCTCGCTCGACTCCTGTTGTTGTTTAATCCATTCCTAGCTAAGATCACCTTAGCTACTCACATCAGGGGCAGCAGTTCATTTATGCATTTCTCTACACTTTTCTACACTATTGAACTGTAATTGGCTCTCATTCTTGACCACTTTTCAGCTGGCCAAGCTCGCTTGGTTGACATCTGGTACGTGTATTGAAACGTGGCACGTGACCAGAAATGTTCTTTTCATGTATGAGTTGATTTTCCTCTGATTCCGCTTTTCTGTCCAGACTCAACGGGCAGCAGAAGTGAGAGGTCAGATACAGGATGACCTGAGTAAATCGCGTCTTCGATCCCAATCAACTGCAGTCACTCCGGAGCCTGTGGCCGAACCTATCTCCCAAAGCGCACGATCATCACATTTCGAGGGGGTGCTTCAGGCCGCCGAAGAGTTTACACGAGTAAGTGTGTTGTCACTGCATTTTCGTTCTGGTTTGGTTAGCTGGTCGGTTTGTGCGAAATTGCTATTAAGGTGAACGCTATGGACAGGATCAGTGGATATTACTGATATTTAACTGCCGTACTGTTACAAATTGAAACAGGCCTAGTTTATTCATAAATTACATCGTCTACGCGGGTTCGGAAAGTCCGAGAAAAATGGAATGTCATTTTCAAGATACTGAAGCACTTCGAAAAATGGATTTTCATCTCGTAGGTTTGTGAGAGTTTATGAAGTGTGGGAAAGTCAGCATGTTCGTCGTTTTAGCTTTTCGTTAGCGTACCCTTCGGGAGGTTCAAAACATGCTTTCGGTTCTGATCGTCAGATTAAAATCAGCAGCTGTCTCCCTTTTTTAGTGGGAAAATATCTATTCAACCGTCGTTCGCTCGAAAAAGCAAAGTAAATATGATGAGTCCGCAGTCAGTGAAATTCATGTTAGTACACCTGAATTTTTGTCTACTTGAGAGGCGTTAGAAACGGGTATGTTTGGTAACCTCGGTCCCATAGCAGAGCCAACTAGTGTGCGTCAAGAGCCACAATTGAAAACGGCTGCTGTATGTCAGTTTGATCAACTCATTGAGACAAAATCAACCTGAAAGGCCATACTACATTTCAGGCGATTTTCAGTTGATATTATCCAATAGTTTTTATTATTATCCTGGTTCTCTGTTTATCCTAACGACAGTAGAGGTATCGTGGAAAGCTGTAAGCTGTATTAGTTTACACATTTCTCGAAACGATAGTCGACCATGTTTCTGGATGTTTTAAAACAAGGCATTAAAAGATTGGGAAAATTATGTGAGTTTTGAGACAACTTTCACATAACAATCCAGAAAGAGGGAGTAGTGATATATCACTAATAAAAACACAGGTTTAAAGGCAGATATTCACTATCAAGATGCCTATACTTTGCAGACAAACAGCGATTAGGAGTAAAGCACCTTCCTGGAAATAAATGAGTAGTAATGATCACGATATATATATATATATATATATATTGCCGTCCCCGCTGCAGCCTGACTGAGAGTTCGCCTCATCGACATCAAGGACCAGAATGTAACTGGGTTGCCTGATCTGTTAGTCCACAGTGTCTTCTGAGGACTCCCGGTCGTTTGTGCCTTTAAAGGGGTTGACTTGATGGACCCCGTCCCAGGTCTCTGACTGAAAAGTACAGCCAGCGAGACAACAGGAGGTAGTTTTCTTGTGGACTATGTCTGAAGTTACTGCCTCATGACTGACCTATTTGGGAATGAGGCTTGCCTAGCTTGAGTGAGCTATGAAAAAAGGATCGATGTGTGGTTCTGATCACTCCTGTTTGCAGTGTATATATTCCAGTCTACATCGCGCCTTTGAATGACGCCAAAAGTGCTTCGACCTTACTTGTTAGTATTCCGTTCTTTAAGATCAACCTCTTGGCTATAGTATTGCTCTTTTGCCTGACGCTACCGCTCACAACCCCTGCTTGCTTATTCGGAAAATAGCAACCTTAAAAACAATTCTGTTGGTTGCTGATGGGTTGGAGCCCCACTACCTAAACTCTCCTACACGGTCAGTTGTGCGGCACTTAACCCAATGAATGTAACTGTTTTTCATCTGATTCCTCCCGTTTGATTCGTCTGACATGGTTATACCTGATGGAAGCGAAGTCCTTGTCAACATGGCTCTCCGAGTCGATTCAGTATGCAAGCCCGACCACCATGTAAGAGTAGCAGAATAGGTCGAAAACAATGGACTACTGAGTTGGAAGTCGCTTTTTGTATATATTTCCTCTTCTGAGTGTTTTCGCTTTAGTCTCTCTCACAGTTACTGACTGAGACTTAACCCGACGATTCATATGATGCAAGCTACATAAACACCAAACTATTAAACCAGTTATTGAGTGGAATGTTACCAATTTGTCGTTGTTGTGAACGTTTCAGTTTCACTGTTTGAATGATTTCGGGAATAGAGGTAATTCATAAATATTCCTAGCATCTATTGTCAAATTTTCATGTCCTTCCCGTTCCTACTTTCATGTTAGTTCTGTGATAACTACATCAATTCTTGTCAATCCCGCGGAAACTGATTAGAGTGCGGTCTAATTGGATTGTTTTTGTCTAGATTTGCGCTGCCGGACAGTGTCTGTCTCTCCCATGTTACCTGCAACGTGCCAAATGATGACAAATCTACTTTGGCGTAAAAGTTTGAGGCTTAAGTTTAACCTGGCTATCCTGATCGTGCGCAACTTACATATAAGCCTATATGTAATTACGGGTTGGTGAAAACCGCGAGTATATATTCACCTGTGCTATTCACTCTTACTTGCAACTGGACTATTTGTTTGCAAGGTGCGGGGTGCTTTTTCTTGTTGCTTGATACCGATTGTTCGAGTTTGGTCCCCTATCTCCTGTCCTTCATGCAAGTACGGCTATTCTCTATTTCTTTATCTCCTGGTCATCAGTATCAATCAGTGAGGTGTTGCTGTTGTCTATGTTATCTATGATGACAGTGACACGCTCCAGTGTTACATGTAAGCTCAAAACCTAACCCTACATTCCCCATGTATTACAGCCCTAATTAAGCATCTCTGTTCAGAACTCGTTTTCATCTCCTCTTGGCTCAAAACAGAGTGAGTCCCCCAGTTTGAATGTGACTAGGTTAAATCGTACAACGATAATGAACTCTTAGTGGTAGTCATTGCTTGATGTGATAACCATCATTAATTCATTGTTTTTATCCTGTCAGCATACAAATCTTCATTTTCGACACCGTCAATGAATATGAGAGATATGAAAGTTTTCATGTATCCAAAGGATGCATTGGTGAAGATCTTGCAGCAGAAATGTTTACGCAAAATGAACTGTTAATCTGTAGAAAGTCTCCCAGAAAATGTTTTCATAAGTGGATCACGATCAAACCGCTCGGTTTGAGAGAAAAAGAATGCTTGTACAGCTTCCACTTAAGAAGAAATATTTTAACGAACCAACTTATGCCCAGGAAAATTATATACACTCGAAGAATAGATGTATAACCACAACGGTGAAAGCAATCACATTAAAAGTAAACGTTGTCGTGGCGGAAAATTTTATCAAGAAGCTTCCTGAAAGAGGAATGACGGTCAACTAACGGACACACAAGGTAAAAGGAATGACCGAATTGCCGCACGATGTCATATGCAAATATCCGTGTTTGTTTTTGTGGCGCGAAGGCAACAGAAATGAGTCAGAACAGCCCAGGAAAAAGGAATGCGTGGAATCAGAAATGATTCTTTTCGTTAGATCTGTCGCCAGCATTTTAGTGTGTAGAGCTGACCAAATTATTATATTTGGAGGTATATTTGAGGACTCTTGTCAGGAGTGTGTAATGTGCTTCTCAAGAAGTACAGGCAGAATTAAGTGCAACAATGCAACAATTGTTCACGTGGGGATAAAAAACGGGTGGAAAAAACTGTACTTCGGCCCTCTGAATCCCATAATACTGCTCGGCCAATGATTAACTTTACTCTGCTCCATGTTGTATCGCTTGTTACTGCACATTCCGAAGTTGCCATCACCATCGTTGGTTTCGTGGTTGACCCGAGCTCATTTCTGCTACCGTTACACGCGGTGAACACATATTCGTTCTTACTTCCTTTTATTTGCACCACCTAATGTTACCATTCTAACCGATCATTTTCCTCAGCCAATGTCACGATGTTGGTGTTTCTGACTGCGCTTCTATTCATCGCATCCGTGTATTTTCCTTCTCTCCATTCACCGCAACGTCTTCAAATGCGTTCAGGCGGAGCGTCGCTTGAGCGAAAAAGCTGCCAGACTTGAAGTCTTACACCGGTCGTGTGAAAAACGGCGCGATTCATCCACCAGCACTTCTTCCTCTGCAACTGGTATCCCGGTCTCTGGACGATCGGTTAGCGATATGTTTCCAACTGACAAGGGTCGTTCCCCGGGTGTTACTGACTCCACTGCAGGTTCGTTCGGAATTCGTATGGTTTTCGTACGAGTTGTCACCCACGCGTTTGCTTTTTGTTATTAGTTGGTTAACACCATTTTTTCCTTGCATTTCATAATAGGATCTCGTCAGGTTGACCAGATACGTCGTGATGCTAGTCAGCAATCACATCCTTCTTTGGTGTCTGCGCTAGAAGTACACTCTGCTTCAAAGCTTTCCACAGCCTCAACCAGTACCAGCTGTGGGCACAGTGAAACCGCATCGGTTTCTTTAGAGGCCGTATCTACTGGTGATGATTCAACCATGACGGATCGTACGTCCATTGACCAAGACGCGACCTTAAGCAAAAGTAACCGTACCGGCTCGTCTGTTGTTCCAAAACTGGAACTAAGTGTAAGTATTTGGAGTGTATATGAAGGAGTGTGCGAGCGGTTTTTTGAATGCTGGTTTTTTCTGTTTTCAAGTGTGATTCCGTTGGTTCCTACTATAATTATTATTATTTACCCCCTAGTTCCTACTCAGTATTTGATTTCACTGTGCGTTTGCTCTAGCTCGTCACTGTTGATCGCATCAAGTTTGCCTACCGTCGACCAAGATTTATGAGATGGCCTGACTGGTCATAGGAAAACAAACTAACCACTGTACAACAAAGTAGTCATCAAGTAGTATTTGGAAGACAATCGATGGCGAAGAGTCTTACTAAACTGGGGCTACAATCTGATCTTGAGGCTTTGGAAGATAGACCGGGCACTGCATCTTCCATGACAGTCTACTTGCGTTGACACCAAGTCACTGGTCACTGTGGCAGATCTGTGTTGGCTTAATCTGAGTAACTTTTGATTCACTATATCACAGTGCTTGTCGTCACTATCTTTCTGCTCGTGTTGTCAGTTAAGTGATTTGTTTCAAATGACCATGGATGACTCATGTGATTGCTTTGTTTAACTGGTGGCTCGTAAACCTATTTAGTTCAGTAATTGTAGAGACTTGTAGGACGTTTATGGTGACATGCGCTTGCTTCACTCAAATGCTGTACAAACCTCGAATAACAGTATTTCTGAAGTAGGCTGACGGCGGATTTCTGTGTTTTACGAATACCGTAACTTACAGAAATCCTTAGAAATAGCGCACAGCCCTGTTCCAAGAGAAAGTTATTCAAATAGCTGTAGTTTTACTAGGTATTAGCTACCTCATTTTGAAGAAACAAATTTCACAAAGTCGTACGGAACAATTTTGAGGGATTGAACTCAGTCCGGTTTTCCCTGAAGGAAATATTGTGACAATCTTGTCGAACTAGGCCAAGCTTGCTTACTGCAGGACGAATCACTAACGTACGTAAGAGTTTTCGTGAATAATCTCTGGGGTGTTATTGTGTAATCTGCACTCCACGTAAAAATCTCATTGATGGATTTGGTTTTTTTTTGTGTAGTTGCATTTACATGCAGGCATGAGTTGGTGAAATCCACGCTAAATTGATACCCATCAAATGATCGCTGGACCGTTTGAATGGTACTCTTCTCTGATGCCATTTTGCACAGTATTCATTATGGTAGCACAGTTGACTAGTAAGGTAAAGACCATTCAACTTGATATCAGAGCGAACCAAACCTTGTTTGACCAATTATTTGGAAGTTCTCCAAACAGTAGACAGACTGAACTTTTTCCCGTAAAATATGAGCTGCTCTCTCACATTGAATTGCTTCACAGATGAAACGGTTATTAGGATGTTATACATCTCAGGAGTATCCTTGTAGGAACTATCGTTAGTCGAATCTTGTCTGGGCCTTAGTAGTATGGCCTTATCCCGGTCCGCTTGCAATCGTGCTCTTGAACGGTTGCTATTGCTAGATGTTGTGATGCTGATTAAGTCATTTTTCTATCCTTTTGTCCTAACCGTCTACATATATCATAACTGTTTACATCGACTTGTGATCCCTCTCAATTGTATGATTCTGTAGTCGTCACACCTTGACAATGGACGTCCTTTAGAGAGTTTACGGTACATTTTGGTGCCAAGAACAGTCTTGATGAAAGCCCATTATTCATCTTGAGATTATGTCTGTTTTGAACGTTATTGCGAAGTACAGTTGTTTTACTTATTGTGCAGCGTTCATATGGATCGCATTCTCTAAGATTAACCCCTTCCCATCCTTTACTGCTGAAGGGGAATATCTTAACAGACTCGTATCGTTGGTCGGAATGGTTCATATCACATCTTCATATGTCTTGTGCTTTTGTTCAGTCAACCGTTTCGTTATCCTTGTCCATTTCTAATATCATGGTTTACACATCTTATCACTCTTGAATACTGAATATTGTTTTTTGCTTAACGTTACAGCCTGACACTGTGCGTGTTACTCAACAAACAGACAGTTCTTTATCCAGCCATAGATCAATACGGCCCCAAGTGGCATCAAAATCACCGAAGCGACGGTACCCGAGGGAAGCAACGAGGAACATGCAGCGCGGATCAACTGAGGCAGGCGTTGAAACGCAAAAGCACGAGGGACGTTATTCAGTTGGAAACAGTGACGCTTTGACAAAAGTTAACAGGTTGGTTGCGACATTGTTTTTTTATTGATTGTGATTCACCAACATGTCGTTTGGTGCGGATTATCACTTTTAGGAGTGAAGCACGTAAAATTCAAAGAAAAGCGAAAGTCCGAAATGAGAGTTAGTTAATGTGACTTAGTTCTAATTAAACAGACATGCTTCAGTGCACTAGATTATACACGAATTTTCTCACTCCTGCCGAGAAGTCCTATTCCCCCCCCGTAGTCTCCGCCGAAGAACTGTCGTCTGTCCAACACTGCTAAGATCGGTGAGACGCCTGTATACTGAAGGCATCCTACAGTCTTGGCCTACATAAACGGCTGTTCTACGGATAAGCGAGCGGTTATATGACGTGAGGAAACCACGCACGTTACTCCAACCAATGAAATTTGAGTATACATAAAGTCGGCGTATTCCGTATTTCTGACTTTGGAATTACCATTTCGATCATCTCACTCAGCATAGAATGTCACGGAGGCGCTTCCAGTTGAATGTCCATCTGATGCCTTTCTTATATCATGATCAAACGCGCCGCTTTGTTTGTTAGTGAGTGAGGTAACGTTTACTGTACGTTAATGGTTTGCATTTGCTGTGTAACTTACGTTTTTTTGTTTCACTCTACGTTCTTCTGTAGCTATCAAGCTAAATTGCCAAATTCCATTTTAGCAATTCGTCTCATACCTTGCCTTTTAAATTTGTGCACAAAATGATCCACTGCGTAACGCTGAGAAACTTCGACGTCCTCCGCTTTTTCATTTCAGCGGATTAGCCGAACGGGCTGCCATGTTAAAATGTAGACGGGAGCGTGCCCAGAAACTAATAGCTCTTTCCAGGAGCTTGGAACTTGAGGAAGACGAAGTTGTTCGTCTGGAATTGGAAGCTCTGAAAGTACGTCGATGCGTGTGTTTGTTGCAACTTCTCCATTCATCTTTGGTTACTTTGACTTTATCAGTAGTCGTGGGATGTTTTGACGATTTTCGTTGGTTTGTACTCGCGGATCGTTCGGTGATTCATGTCACCCGTTGCTTTACATTATATGCCTTAATATCAGGCCAACACGTTTTCTGTGACCTTAGTTTCTTTTTGATTTCTCACCCTAGCAGTTTTTTTACTTTCATAGGATCATTTTAATTTGTCCCAGCGTTACCGTTCGTTAATCCTGATATCTCTGAACTGGACCGTAAATCCTGATGGATGGGTCCGAACTTCTAATATGGAAGAGTTAATCATATGTGAGCAGTTATTATTTTGTTAAATAACTTTGTTTGTGGTAAAATTGACATTCTATATCCCACTTGTTTGTCGCCCGTTTTCTTTCATATGTCCTGCACTCAGTCGGTACAAAACAAACGCAAATCTACGAGATCTATCCATGACTTGCTTTCCCCCGTAACTGTCAAGTCACCGCAAACCATTCATTCGAAATCACATTATGGACAATATTCTTCAGATTTCACTGCCACCACTCGTTCACCTACCAGATCCTACCATAAAAAGTCATCTGTTGGCGATTTTTGTCCAACCATCTCATCCAATGGTGCTGGCGGGCGAACGGAGTTGAGTGCCGTTCAGTCGGTTTCGAGCACCTCAGTTGTTACTGGTGCTTCGAAGGATGAACCATCTGATGCTCAATCTTTGCGCACTGCACCTGTCGACCGCGCATCCGTCAATTCTCAATCAGAGCAGTAAGCCCGTATTATTACGTTTTAATTGCAGTATTATGTTTATGGTTCACAAGCGATAGCACAGTTTGAGAGCATTTTTCACTCTCGACATCTCTGGCGAGATCAACTTATCATCTTGGTACAGTTTACATTGTGGGCATACGGCTCAGTCTTTAAATTGAGTTACTGTTTATGGATACAACGAAGCTCCATTTTTGTTGTCTTCTCCGTTCTGCTTGTATTTAGTGGATCCTGCGCTTTACATGGAAGTCCCGCTTATCTTCAAGATTATGCTGTGATTTTGATTGGAAGGTAGAATCGTAAACTAGAAACATTGATCTACGTTATCTTGCTTGTGACTGAACTTATCCTTTCCCAAATTGGGTTTTCTAACACTGGCTGCATAACCGGTCAAACGGAATTGGGCTAATGTCCATGTTATCCTATATTTGTTTAGTCGGCAGAACGTGTGTTCTTCCATTCAGTTTTTCTGGCCTTCGTTTCATTGTTTCATCGTATTGCAAATGGCGTCAGAATGATGGTTTCTAATTTACATATCCCCATGGTTGGATTACATTTGTTTTTACGGACTGAGGTTTTTCCAACTCGCTGTTTCCCTGTTGTGAGTTTTGTAGTGTTCTGCTCACTGTCCATGCACCGTTAGTGGACTGTTTCTCCAGAGTTGTACATTTGCAGACATTGTTGTCTATTTGAATTTTTTCAACGTGAATCTGCTGGTGATTGTACATTTGTGATATTTGTGTTCGCCGCTTAGTCGGCCCACTTATATTTTTTTTTAGTACATATCTTAGTTCCCGAGCGCGGTTGCTACTGTCCGCCTAACTTCTTTTCGGTCTATCCTCACTCATCTCAAATGCAGACACCTCCACTCGGACCACACCTCGTCGGTCGTAAAATCCCTGGCTACGGCTACATCACTTCGAACCAATCTGGCAAGCGGTTGTTCGCATTCGAACACTGCTTCGCGCTCCGCGATCACACGTTTAGGAGACAGTCTGTTTCAGTCAAAGCAAAAATCAGACAGTGCTACTCCGCATATCGATCTGATACCCGCTGACGGCGACAAACGAAACCTCTGCGGTACGAATTTGTGATGGTTTTTGATTGTTGCTCTACGGGTGGTTCGTGACTAATTAATTCGAAATGACACGTTTTTCCAATGCTTTAGTTTGTACGTGGATGGGCTACTCCATGGCAACTGGAAAAGTCCACATGAGTGCCTGCCCCTTATTTACAAGTTGAACGACGTTGCTTACTTCTAACTACAGAGTGCTCTCGTTGATGCTTTCCGGTTGCTCAATCCTAGACGAGTGCAGTCACCGTAATCGGACTTCGAACCCTTAATTGTGTTGTTGGTCGTCGTTCCGTAGTGATTCGCTATTGTGTGTCTCTTCTCACTACAACAGAACACATCGTTACGTAAACTCTAGTGCGTATTTCGGAACTGTAGTCTAGACTCAAACCGTCTGACATAGATTGAACTTCGCAGGACATAGTGCATAACTATGCTATCATAGTGTATTTAATTCCTGCAAGCATTTGTAAACCATCTGATTACATGGGTCCTTGTTTTACCGTGAATACTACTTGTTCTTACTACATGGAGAAGTAGAGAATGGTTACTGTCAGTTCTAGAAGTTAATTATTCCTCTTCAAACTCTTGTGTAGAAATGTTGCGAATATGTGGGACTGCACTACCGTTCGCAAATCCCTAACTTGATTCAGTCCGTGACAACATCACGTGAATAATTTTTAGCTTCGATATAATTTACGAAACCAGCCATTTTGGATACGGACTCGAAGGTCACGGTTGACGCCGTGTGTTATTGACCTGCGCCTAGCCACGTCGTCGACTTACCCGATTTTATGAGTTTTCCAAATAAACACGTACTGTCTACATGAGAATCTGTTACTACCCCGGAATAAAATATCAGATGTGTTTTCAAATCGCTTATTGTCTTACTATCCCTAGCGTGTCCTATTATGGCTTCAACAGACCAGATTTTTTCGACGGGATTCAGGTTAGATCATCTCGCGAAGTTTTGAAGCATGCGACACTACAACATTTTGGCGCGGCTCTTGTCTATACATAATGGAGCGGTCGATTAGTGTAATAAAAAGTCTAACTTGGACTGACACGTGAATTGGTGCACTGTTCTCAAAGTTGTTTTCTGCTCGATCCGACAAGTCCGATTATTTTTCTGTCATCTACCCGCTCTTTTAGCTTTAATCCATAAGTGTTGTGTGACTCAGATTGTGATGGTTTGACTGGTTCTGATTGATCTGTGGTTGTCTGAATTTCGGACGCGTATAACCGGACTTTGCAGTCAGATTTGTATTGTATATTTGACAATGTACATCTGCATTTACGCTTGTGTTTTCTTTCTCGTACTGCGATGGTGATATCTGCTTGTGCAACTAATCACGATATGCGTTAGTGTGGTAGGTTGTTTTTTTTGTCTTCTAATTTGTGAAATGTTGAAGGTGATATCACAAAGACGTATTCGTCAGCGCAAGGTGAATACAAATCTGAATGGCCAGCGGTGATTGATGTATGCTGTAGCTTACAAAATTTCATTTGGTATCCTATACACGACGAAAGACCACGTACACCTTCCTTGATGAATTTTCTCACTGATCTGACACAGTCCTTACGTGTAGGCAATTTGAATATTGTTCTGTTATTTCTAAAGACAGGTGATGTTGATTCTTACCAAGCGTTCAGATAAAGCTTTGTGTAATCATGTGAATGCATTGCATTGACCTTGTCAATCGAAGGCTGACCAATCAAACGAATGACAACATCAGGAAGCTATGTACAACACATGGGTCCGTATTATGTAAAAATAAGATTTACTGTGTGTACGGCAACTAACTGAAAAAACGAGGCCCCGTAGAGTTGTGTAGATCATCACATACAAAACGAAGGCTGTGTTAGAAGGTTGAAATGAACGACGTCGGTGTATAGTTTTCACGCATATAGGAAGCAAAATTGAACGTTAGAAGATGGCCAACGTACGAAATCGAAGTATTTCTTAGCGCGGTTGTTTTTTCAGCAAACACGTTTACGAAAACGGGGAAACAGGAGACAAAAATTTATGTTTCATGATATGAATACATGCCAGATTAACAAAAACATGCAAAAATAAATTACGAAATTAACCATTATTCGAGGCTATCAGTGTCCTTAGATCGTACAAACAAGTGACCTTGAACATGCTATTTCAGTCAGTAAAAACATAGATAACTGCAAATGACGCTGTAATAGATAATTGTCTACGCTACTGATTTATGTCTAGTTCTTAAAATATATTTCATTATTTTTTGATTCCTAGTTTGCGTGAATAGTATGATCGCGAGCTTTAGAGGCTCAAAGCCCCGTGAACCAAGGCACTGAAAACGCCTGATTCCAGAGTGAACTTTTCTTTCACGTCGTCAACCGTTACTGAGTGTTGGTAGTTAAATTGGAACCTGCGACGGTTCAGTGGTCACGTCATCCAGTCACTACTAACGTAGTCACATTTTCCAGCCCGCTTTCAATGAAAAGATTTAGGCGACTTGGTAGCATGCAGTCCGCATAAATGTTTGATCGTCATCTAGTTGCTGTGAAAGTTGAAAACTTGTTTTCTTTTTTGAAACATTCAATTTTCTTGACCCAGTTCATTATTAACGGAAGAAAACATGTCGCGAGATGTTAACATTTCGTTTGCTCTCATCGATGACGAACACAGAACATCGAATTCTTAATAACAGTCGGATAGCAACAACAGTCTAGACCAACCTCCAGACTTCACTTTTTTAACGAACTAATTTAATAAACCAACCTATTTATCCTCGATCATTTTTGATCTTAGGTTTACACTTTTAGGAGGCGAAGTCACAACTGTTACTGGCTACCGTGATTTGTTTTCCGACAGTCTCGTCTACTTGTGGCGGCAATTTTATAATTTCCAATTCATTTTATACACACATTGTGGCTGTTATCCTCGTTCTCAACTTTACTTGCTTTCTTCCTGCTTTTTGGTATTTTACAGAAGTTATAACTCCACCGCTACGCAAACAACTTACAACGGACTTGATCTCCTCTTCATCTGATCGCGTCACACCACCTATGACTAGACACCGATATCCTCACCACCGACTCATCTTGTCCAACTCTACGCGGCGCAGTCGACGCACTTCGTCCAACTTCAGCGGTCCGACTTCAGTAGATTCACTGGATGAAGACAACGGAGTCTCTTCGGACGCATTGGAACTTGAAGAACTGTCTGTCACATGTTCTCAGGTGGATCTTAGTGAGATTGAGTCACGTGTACACGCACTGTGCAGTGGTTTACGACAGCAAGAGAGCTTACTTTCACGAATCAACCGGCTTCATGGACAAGCATCCAAGGACAGACTTACCCGTCTACAGTCTACTCTTATGCAGCACAAGCAAGTGCGTTCACCTTTTTGAAAATTATTTGTGATACTGTTTAGACTTGTTTGTAATTCTCAGCTCCCGTTTATCTGATGGGAATAAAACTCCGCTACTTTCTAACCGTAGATGTATCTTGACTGTTCCACAGCTGTGTACGGAAATTATTCAGAACATAAGAAATCAATTAGACGCTTGTCAGTCTGCTGTCCGTCCGAATACCTCAGCTCGAACAACCGGCGAAAGCAATTCACCCTCTCAAACTACCGTCCGGACTCCGGTCTCACCCAAGCTCTCCGCGCTCTTCGCCACTGAACTAGCACCCGAGCAACGGAATACGCCGTCAGTTGCCGCCTCTGTGGACGAAGATACGCCGGTGAACCATAATGTAGTATCGTTGGCTGATGACCTGGTCTCTGCCACCGATACGGAGGGCGACTTACAAAAACTTGGTTTTGACGAAAAGCCCGAATCTCCTGAGCACAGTGCCCGTGGGGTCACGGACACACAGGTTGCTGCTCTGATGCCTACTGAGAACGTTGACGATGAGAGTGAATCAGAAAGTCGCACAATCTCAGTGGGGCGCAACGGATCCCCTTTATCCTCCGAAAGTGTAAAATCAGCTTCTTCAGTGCACCGTACCCACGAATCGGATCGACGGTCGGGTAGTAAATTAAACCACAATCTTCAGTCACCCTCGTGCTTTGAAGTTTCCGATCGCCTGACCGATGTCGATTTCGATAACGAGACCTTCTCTCGTACTCCGACTTCGGCGGTTGAAAAACCTGCCTTGCTACATCACTTGGCTACACTTTCGTCGACGTCTGCTTCTGCTGATACTGCGAGTGACGTCGATTTGCCTGCTGTGAAGCAACTACTCCATCACGTTGTGGTTACCAATGTGGGTATAGCAAATGGCGAGTTGTTATCTACGGGCGAGGTGATAACCAATTACCAAAGTACAAGAACAGACAATGCAGAGTAAGTTATTGCCTGCCTGTTCATTTGCAGTGAAGTTGTCTGTTATCTTTGTTATTGTGGGGCTCGTGATGGCCCTATAGTGGCAACCTCGGCTACTCACCAAACCGTAATTTTGGTTGCTTCTGATATCTGCATTTGGGCATGTTGTCTTATTAGGATGTATAACTACCCCATGGTCATCGTCATCAGACCACGATACATCAGTAGTTCTCATTGATGTTTAATTGCCATACAAGCCCTAGCTGAGAAAAGAAGGAAAGAAAGGAGGAGAAGAGGAGTTGATTACTAACCAATTGTGTCTATAATTAAACACTCAGCATCAAAGTGCCCGCACATTTCAAGCATACAAAAAAGGTGTAAATGGAAACTTTTTAATTGAATCCCACTTGTGTGCCATCTACCATCTACTACACGATTGCTTAAATCTTTTTTGGCCTATTGATAACAGTGCTAACTGTCTGGATTACAACAATGGATTCCAACCTTTGCTACTCCGAGTGTTCCGGCCACCTAGGTTTAGGAGGTCTGACCGATTAATTCAAGTAACCACATGCAATTTGGGTTCGCATGCCTACGCACAAATTCTCAATTTTGAACGGTGCTATTAAGTTTACTGGTTCGAGGGGTATTTGACCTTGATATTAGCCTACGTGAGGATGGATTAGTAAGAAAAATTCAAATATATGAAACACCTAATTGAGAAAACCAAATTAAACAAAATTCCGAAAGCCTAGGTAACAGTTTACCAATCTAGACACACTAATTACTGAGATACTGCTGTATCTGAGGTGGTTTCCGATCAACGATGTCAGTAAGCGCGTCCTCTTTAATCTTGCTGAGTGGAATGACCATATTATTTTTTGGCCCGTGGTCACATCATCGCCGGGCTGCTTTTTGACATCCTGCTGTCGGAAACCGTTTTGAACGATTCGTGCTGCATGTGACGCTCTGCGGGTACACAAAGTATATGAACCAAGCAGTTGTTAATTTTTACCACCTCGTTTACCCAAGTACACATCGATTGGATTTTGCATTGGTGACACAATCGGCGCACTTTGTGCAGGCCAACTGGCAGAGAAAACAGAAGTCGGATACTAAGCATTCTTCGCACGAGTGATCAAATCTGTGATTTCTGCGACTCCATGACCAACCAGGCCTTTTTACGGCGCCACGAATGACGAATGTTTGTGACTACTTGACACTTGTTTGCCATCTTAATGGAAACCTGGTCAATGATTTTACGAATTGTTGAGAGCACTGTTCAAGTAGCTGAGACATTCACCACCCTCATGTTACCTGTCCATACCAACATAAATACGGTCCATTCAGTTTCGTGATAACGCTTTACTCTTTAGACCTATGAAGTGCTTCTCACACACATAGGCCGCCATATCGTCCAACTGATTTAACATGATCGGCCTGTTGTCTGCGAAAGTACAGTAAAACAATGTCGTCGGCATACTCACTGTTCGCCAGCTCATCATCCTACAACATTTAAACTCTGAGGCCCTCGAACTCTCCGGATTCCCCTTCCGTAAGGCTGTAAATAACGTAATTGAACGGGACGAGATAGATTTGACATTGTGAGTTGAACTTCACCAGTTTGTTGAAAACATAGTAGACGATCGTGTTGACTTCCATGTAAACCTACCTTTTTCCCGTTTCTCACACCAATCGTTGCCTTGTGAAATTGTTTTAAGTTGAACATCACTCCAATTTGCTCGCAGTCTTCGCATTCAGGTAGACATTGCAGCCTATTTCGAAAAGAAGCATTAGACTTGAGTTCCACTCTCATTAGAGCTCGTCAGTAGTGCAGATCCTCGCCACTACCGGGACTAGAACCACGGCCACCTTGTTCATGAGACAATCGTGTTTACTACTGCGCCACTGACCTCACATTAGGCACGACCGAATTATCATGCGTGAACGTTCAATCACTTTCGTTTGTGTGTAATAATCAGGTTGCCCGGTTGTCTCGATGAGAGACACAGTTACCGTTTGTTAACTTCAGTTGGTAACCTCGCGATTAGGACTTCGTAGACAGGTCGAAATCTCCGACCTCATTAAACCTGCTAGGTGATACTTTGGATTACTGGCGAACTTGTGGTACAAATGCTGGTTGGGCTGAATAACTGGGAATGGAATGTTCGTCCCACTGTCTTTGGCGGCTTCTCTTGGACTGTTTGAACGAGATATTGTTAGCCAGATTACTTCCAGCAGAACAACTTCCTACTTTGCACACAGATTTTTCCGATCGTTCTCATTACATACACATGTGATTAATGCACGAGATTTAGTTATGTTAATTTCCCTAGTTTTATCGTGGCCATTTTTCATTCTACTTGGATTGTTGTGGGTTTGATTTATATCAGTTGAACGCCGCTCATTGTTAGTCGTAACTTTCGCATTCAGATTTCTCAGTCACTCCGTTCCGAAAAGAGACTATTAACTCGGGTTCCATCCCTGCTAGTGCTCGTCGGTAATGTGTGTTCTTGCCACCACTGGGGTTTGAACTTCGGTCACGATTTCATGAAGCAACGCTGTTTACCATTGCATTAACATTAACGTTAGGTTTTGCCGCATCATATGTAATGGACTGGTCAGCGCCGCCATTTTTAAATCCAACAAAGTTTGTACAAAGGACCGTTGCAAAGTGCCCAGCTTGTCCTCCATTGCTGACGCAGATATCTTGTGAATGCTCAGTAGCAACTCCTCGTCTATCCCCATAGAACATATTGGCAGTTTTTAAATGCATACATTAACGGTTTCAATGATTGCTGGATCCTGACTACGAAATCCAATTCGGTGTGCGCAAAAATCGTTTATTCGAACAATCAAATTGGTCAATAATTGCGGGACAAATAATGCGGTACCGCAATAGCTTCGGTTTACTACCCAACCCTGCTTCCATTGGTTTGCATTTGTTTTTCCGCATTTGACCTATGAATGAAGCACTGGAAGCGTGCCCGTTCGCCAAGTTCCGATTTCTGATTTATTCTCTCAGCATGTTCGAACAGTTAGGTTAGAATAATCGTTCAGTCTTAGGAACGTGTACTAGAGATTCCGGTTTTTCTGTGAGCGTACGTTTGTTTCTGGAATAACTAAGAAACTCTTAATGTTGTCAGTCGCTTAGCTGAGCGTTATCAACTAACTAACATAAAATGTTCCGCATTTTTTGATGTGTCGAGTTTCATTCCCTTTACTCGGGCGCACTTCAGCTTGCATGGCTTGTATCGTCTAGTTACCGTCCGGTTATCTGTTGTTGGTAATATTGATTTGCTGAGAACCAATCTTACATTCTGTGATCAATGTGATCTCTTCAAAAACTGCAGAAGGTCGCGTACACTGTGTATTAGAGACGCGGAGGATGAGTATCCGTATTTGATTCAGTTGCTCGACTGGGTGCGAGTGAACAGTCGCCTAAGCATTCTCAGACTCAACAAATCGGTTAAAGTCTGTCGACGCAAATCAGGAAAGCTTTGTGTATTCATTGTATCAGCGTATATTTCAACGAACAGCTGTTCGGATGCTACCAAGAATACGTTCTATGATGTCCTCGTTGACCTTCTGCGGCAGACTAAACATTCAGACATCATCATATTGGCGGGAGATTTGAATGCTCAGCTTGATCGTCTTTATTCAGAGGAGAAGCGGCTGGGAGGTATGTTTGGTGTCCGGGCACAACGCATTGAAAATGGTGATAGACTGCTGCAGCCGAGGCAGTGTGCTGCATGAAGACCTTCCTGTTCCCAGCCGTGAGCACAACTAGATCACATGGCAGTCAATTACATGCGATACCAATCTGTTACAGACTGTCGTGCACTTTGGGGCAACCACCTGGACTCAGACCATGCTGTTGTGCGTGCTCGTTTTGTTTTGTCATTTTTCCAGAGTTCACACCCGTAAACGCAAGATGCTTAACCGGAATTCGGGCGAGGAGAGTGTAAAGAACGCGTACCAGGAAGCATTGATGAACGAGTTACGCAGGGATCCTAACGAACAG
>LUCH01002304.1:40908-53108 GCA_013368495.1 Paragonimus heterotremus
TGCTCTATGACTCGGAATAGTGGCCTGTTCGCAACGAAGATGTAGGCAGACTTCCTGTGTTTGACTATCACTGTCTCCGCCAAATAGCCCAAATCCAATGGACTGTTCATATGTACAATACAGCCGTTCGCCGACTCGTGTTCCATGACGTTGGGGATGCGCGATCAGTTGGCCGACTAATTGTGTTGCACAGCTTGCGATGGTTGGGTCACGTACTGCGCATGCCAGTTGGGCGTTTATCGTATCGGCCATTATATACCGAGACCACCAACGGTTGGGTGAAACGGCGTCGTTAAGTAACACCGTGGTCACGAAGTATGAAAACCCTGACTGTTCCATTGGGCAAATTGAGTAAGTGTTGCCTGTCTGGTTGGAGTCCTCGTGATCACTCAAATCGCTGGTTATAAACGCTATCCGAGATAACCGTGTGCCGTACTGAGTAGTCTAGCTGCATTCACATTACTCCTAGTTCTTCCGGCTTGTCCTTTTGTATTATTATTAATGTTATAATGATTATTTCATTTCTAAATCTCTTTAGGAACGTCTTTCGTTCTAGGATATTCCGCGTCATTGTTGCAATGAACAGCTGTCAGACCCACAGTACCTTCTGGTCAGGCTCTTGGCTGCCATGATGATGATTTGACTCATTGTTGGACAATGCGTTCTGGACTGGGATTATTGTGGTTTCAGTATGGTGGGCTAGAAACGTGAGCTGTTGCACACGTGAAAATTAGAATAAGTGCTACAGCAAATTGAAGTAATGACTGGGTGACAGAAAAGCAAGCGCAGCTCGACACGTAACAAGCAAACGAATGCCGGTCAACGATTGGAAGCAGCTTTACTCTACCAAAGCGTTTTCATTTACCAAACTACTTGAAACATTAACCTGGAATCCTGTACGTCGGCCTCATTCGTCACATGATGACGCTGTCATAACCGGCTCGTAGTACGGCGCTCCAACTTATGCACATCCGGACCCCCCAATGTCCGTTGTTTGAAATTAAAGTGGTCCGTTTGATGTTATGACTCCGGCGATTTACTTATGATGCGATGGTTAGGTTTGTTATCGTGCCTAGTAGACTTGAGGTTGACCTGAGAGTACTTACTACGGCGCGATTGATCCAACTCGTTGTTCTACCTTTATGTTACGTCTCTGAATTATCCTTGTGAAATGAATGAATTGAGGCAAGCCACTTAGCTGGTGGTAACTCCACGTGTTCGTTTCACGATTGGGCAGTCATTGCGTCGCATTCAAGGGAATTCATGATTTCACATTGTTTTCGAGTTGACTGATTTATGACTTCACGCAGTATGTGATGCACGTGACTGGCATGTGTCACCTGCTCACTCATTGAGGCGGTCATCTGGCCTCATTGCGTTTATTGCCTCGGTTCGGACCCTATTGATCAGGCGTATGGGTTGCACATCTTGGCACATCTTTAGCGCAACCTTTGCATTCTCTAAGTTCGCGTTTGTATTTGTTTCTATGTTTGCAACACATCTGCCTCCTATTACGTGTTAGGCTGGCTCAGAAGTCGTTGGCATCGCCATGAGCACACTCTACTTACGCCTGTCTATCCCGTAGAGGATTCCGTCTATCTGACTGGCAGCTTTTGTGCACGGATCATAATGCTTTCCTCGTACGTATGCTCACCCATCAGTCTTACTTGGCGTGCACTTGTGTGTGTGTGCGACCAGTTTCTCGCGTCAACACCACTATCGCCTCATTTGACCTAATGTGTCGGAATTCCTTGCACATACACTCTTTCCATACGCGTGCATACCACTCGCTCGGCAGCAAGCAGATTTGTGTGGGTGTATGCACGCTGGTGTTCAGCTATATGTAGGTGTACTGGTGCCTGTGTGTGCTTCTCAGTTGATTGAGCTCATGCTAATCAGTGCCTCTCGTGTGTCCGTGTATATTTTGTTCGGGCTATCCACAATTTGTTCGTCTGACTTGCACAAAGGTAGGTGGCCCTCTCGCATTTTTGTTCGATGTACTCGCTGATATTTGTTCTCCATATCAACGTGCAATCTAGTTTATTTGTTTCCCATGTTCAAGTTTAAGAATTCGGGCCTGTTTGTTTACTGCCTTGATCACTTCAGTCAAAGGTTTCGATTGTCTCAACTGGAACATTGCTCATTTTTGATCATAACCCTCATCGTTCAACTAGACTTGTAGACTATACATGCAGTACGCAAATTACTCATAGTGACCACCCGTTTTTTCATATTTATTACTTTGGTCAATTTTGAATTCACAAAGTTCACTTTTTACGGAAATGTTCAAAATACGAGACACAAAGTTTGGTAAAAGCTAGCACTGAAAAAACAGATACTAAACACATGGACCTACCGGTGTTGAAACTGTTCAGCAAAACTGCGCTACTTCGTTTCTTCCGTATTGCAACTCAGTGAGTGATATTCACTGTACGTTGGTCGAGTAGGTTCTGTCTCAGGAGTTATATACTGAAACTACTAACATTTGGGAAAACCACTTGATAGTCAAGTAACAGTGTGATCATGAAGTGTGAGGACGCTAACTGTTCCACGTTGCCAAGTGGTTGGGTGTTGCCTGCCTGATCGGGGTCTTCATGATCACTGAAATCGCTGGTTAGAAACGCTATCCGAGATGACAGTGTGCTACAGTCAGTGATGTAGCTCCATTCACACAATTTCTTGTTCTTTCACTCAGTCTTCTATTTGCTTCTTGTGAAGCCTTTTCCGTAACGTTTCTTCTTCTAAGATATTCCGCGTCATTGTTGTGATGAGCAGCTGTCAGAACCACAGTACTTTCTAGTCAGGCTCTTCGCTGCTATGCTCGTGATGGTGATTATGACAATGTGAGCTTCACTATCTAGTGAAAACATTTCAGTACTGTGTACTCTGATGGTTTTGTTGTTGAGGGCCGGGCTCCGACCATGTGACTTACCACTGCGCAATTCAGTACATGTTGGATATGACTGAGTTATCAGACCTAAGCATTCAGCCGCCCGATTCTATTGATTCTATTGGTTCTTATCGGTAACCAAGCTGCCAGTATTATTAAACTCACATACTAAGCGATTGTGTTTGGACGTGGTGATTCCGTACTGCCTAATATCTGCTCATTAATGTTGGAGTGATCAGCTCGCCTGGGTCAACGGCGAGGTACGGACGCGCATTGTACGACATAATTACAAGATCGTGCAATACCTCACAGGCAATTCCGCGACTTTGTGTCATAAACTGCCTTTTTATTATGAAACCAACTGACGTCACTGCTCATCGTCTTCGAGAACTTTTATGAAAACTATTCGTTCTTTTCGAAATAATCCAGAGGTCGCGTAAATGATCGCCTCTTAATTATAGGCCTGCTTTCGTGGTCACACCTCGTTGGCCAAACGGTAGACACAATGGGTAGGCCCGGCGGACTTTAGAAGGAAGCTGTGCTGTGTGCAGATGTCTTTCGGGGAAATTCGCGTAACGGATTGTCGTGTCCTGTGATTGATAAACACTGAACAGATGCTAAATCCTCGTGGTTTCAAACTGATATAATCAGTAAAGTGAGATCCTTTTACTTTCCAAGAAATTAAACGTTGAATAAATTTAATAGAACCAAACATTGTTTTTCGGACGAGTCAGTTCTAACGAATGATAGCTCTTTGACTGACTTTGAAGGTGAAAATGTGCTACCCGTAAATTTCTCAGTCCTACCTGTACGAATGAATAACATTAGAGCACAACCAAAGACTGTTGCCTAGGTGATACAGACGATCAGTTCCTGCATGCTGATACATAAGAGCAGCAACGAAGTTAATCGTTAATAAGAGACATCTGCGTTATACCCAAACCACAACCGAGTTACAGGCGAGACTGACTGAATCTACAAAAATTTTTTTTCCGAATGTCATTATCTCTCTCACTAATTGTCTATACTTTACAGACAACTTAATCAACACAGACTCCACACTCTAATGAACTTACTCAATCGCCCTCTCTCTTAATGTCGCCGACTGCATACTGTGAGTCGGTCGTAACCTGCGAACGACCGTTTCCATTCCCTGATGCTACATTTTCATTCAACTTATTGTGGCATCAGCAAAATGCTCCACCTGGTGTACTATTCGTTTGGATCCGTTAAACACAACTGGACCACTTAATTTTGTGCGTTTCTTGAAACCGAGTGAACGATCTTGTTTGGATTTCGCTACTGAGTATTTTCTTCCAGCCTACCATTTTGAGCTAGCCGATGTGTTCGGTTTAACGCGGACATAGATGTTTGTGAGTGTCTTTCGCCGTCAGTTCTGGGTGGCAGCCGTGAGTTACCGTTAGTCTCTCGATCCCTCTATGCTTCAGAGGCATGTCTCTCTGTTACCTGAAATGCCCAGAGTGGAAATGACGACCATAATCTTGGAGTTATTGGTCTTTATTTCATTTCTTGTATCCCTAGTGCTACTGATAGAACCTCCTGTTTACATGAACCGATCACCATCCTCTCTTATTTGATACAAAAATTTTAATTTAAGTGTTTGCGGGATTTTCGTAGAAGCAGTTCATGTTTTGAAATTCTAAAGCGCGTCACAAATTATTTAGCAGCACGTAATATATTGTTTAATGTTATCCATATAACTGATATCTTCAAAGGCGTCATCATCGTTTCGGCATCATAATCATTATCATCATGAAAGACAGTAATATTTCAGTGGTTTGTATTCCTGTTTAACTGTCGTATAATCACTCTAAAGGGCAAGCTCGGAAGGAAAAAATGGAAAGGGGAGGTGATTTAACTAATGAAAAACCAATGTATGTACTCAAGCATTCAACACTAGAGTCCCTACGTCCTATATACAGATAACTGAGCTGTAAATAAAAGTTGGATGCCATCAGCAAAACAGCTCTCCCATGGCTCCTGCTACCTTGCGCCACTGACTACTGCACTTACTTCACAGAGAACTCGACCAAGCATCGACAACATTCACGCTACTGAGTTTGATTAGCTGCCGTTTCATCTAACGTTTCCAGCCACTGACTACCTGAGTCTCCCGGACAGGCGTCTAAGAATTGAATTCGACCTGCAGTAGCTAATCCATTGGTGAACGATTTCATTTCTGCACGCCAAATCTGTCCACCTCGCACCTTACATCAGTTGACCCCACCGTCTACAGAGAGTGCTCGATGTGACATACGACTAACTGGCATCCTTAGTACATGGCCTAACCATCTAAGTCTGTGCAAGTGTAAGAGGTGAACGAAGTAACTGGCTTGACAGTCACTGCCGAACAGCCGCTTTCTGACCTTTTCGTTGCTTACTCGTTGGGGTCACTGATGCGAGTGATCAAACTTAGACATCATTGGATAAATGCCTGAAAACGGTCCACATCTTCTACCTTGAGCGGCCAAGCTTCATAGCCATAAAGTAATACAACTCTCATTGTCGCCTTTTAAACGCGATCCTCAAGCCTGTGACAAATGCCTGTCCGTCGCCAGAGGTGTTTTAGATTGACCTTGGAGATACACCCTTCTGTTTCATTCTCTTCACTTACGCCGCCGCTGATGCTATTACACAACGTGATCAACGAACTCCATAATTCTATTATCCAGCACAAAATCTGTATTCAAAGCATTCTTGCAGAAGCACGTTGTACCTTTGGGCTGCAACACCCATTCCGAAGTCCTTAGCGGAGTGTGAATTTACGTCTAGCATTGTTTGTGATGCTTGAAATTTGTCAAACAGCAACATCTTGTCGGCAGCATAATTAAGCTCAGTCAGTTTTCTGCCAGGTGGGAGATCCAAGCCGATATTTTAGGAGTGCAACAGACAGTATTTCGTCCATAGCAGAAGTGTACAAAAATGATGAAAATGAACAGCCTTGACGTTTGTCGCGGCTGGTGCTGAAACTGTTAAACAATTCATTGTAAACCCTCATCTGAGTTCAAGTACGAAAATGAAGCGCCGAAGGTTTGTTTACGTACTTGTTTGGTACACCTCCGTGTTTTGGCGACTCTAAAAGAGTAGGCCCACCCACTAAATCGAACACATCTTTATAGTCGAGGTATGTGGCAGTCACTGGCCCGCGGTCTGCTCCAGAATTTGACGAAGACTGACGGTTCGATCAATACATTCTCGTCCGGGACAAAATCCTGCCTGTTCTTCTCTACGGTTTGCCTCTCGAGTTGTAGTAGAGTCGTTGAATCATAATGGATGCCAGTGCTTTAGTCATGGTATTCCCCTGTGGTTTTTGTAATGCACAGTGATCCCTTTCTTGAGTACGGGTGACTCCAGCACAACGTAGTTATCCGTCGTCCACACAAGTTGAAACAACTGAGTCAAGGCCTCCACTAACGCTTTTCCACCTTCGTTAAAAGGTGCTGGCACTAAGTCATTTGAGCCGGCAGTCCTATTAGGTCGAAATGTAACTATCAACCTTCGTTTTAGTGAATGGTTCTAAATCTTTCTACCAGATAACCACATTCTAAGTTTGTGGCGGTACCATAGTGGGCGCCTGGAGGTCAGGTAAATTAATCCTCAAAATGTTCCGCTCACCGCTCTAATCTTCCAGGCTTATTATGGATGAGTGAGAACTGATAAATTTGCTTTCTAGGCTAGTACGGTACTTCTGGATTATTGACGGCACACTCAGTTTCTCAACAGCCAGTCGCTGTTGTCGGTTGCCTGTCAACAATAAGGATGCATGATCTGAACCCAAGTATTTACCCCAACAATAACTACAGCCTTGAATGGAGCCCTGCCACCCACAACCAACAGCTATGTGGTCTGGTTGAGACCAGGCCTGATTCGGAAAAGGTGGACACCCAGTATTACAGTGATGTGCACAATGTCTAAACCAGTGTTGGCTAAAAATAGCTTATGCTCAGTGCACAGCTGCAACAGTCGCCCGCCATTATCCAAGCAGTGTGATGCTATCCAAAACCTGCCATCTAAACGAGAGTTGGCCTCACCAAGGCGGCTGATCTGGGCCTTCATATCTCCAGCCAGAATGACTATATCAACAAGTAAATAATCCACTCCGGCATTTTCTATGCGGTATAGACAATCTCTCTTTTCTTATACCCTGAAAAAGTGGAACACAATTAGCGATGAAAGCCCTACTATAGTCCACTTTTAGTGCTTGCTAAGTTGAGCAGTTCGTCCTAAGCAAATGTTCGTTTAGTGATGGGTCGATGGCTAAATTCGGTTCGCCAATCAAACATGGCTTACCCATTGTCTCAAACCCACTACTGTTGATTGTCGGATACAAAGAACCCCGACAGAAAAGACGCCACACTTATCTTTTAAAGAAAGGAAAACTTCGAGCGAACATGTAATCGGAAGACTCATTATGACGCGACCACAGTTTACATGATAAAACAGCAAAATTATGCGCACTTGTTGCATTACAGTGTCCTCTCGATTTTAAGAACGTTGCGCCAGTTGTCAGCCAATTGGTGCTACTAGTTTCAAATGATTTGGAAGAACGCCGTAGGTAGGCACAAAGGTTGCTTCTCTTTGTAAGGAACTGAATGCTGTATGCCATATTGACTCACGTATCCAGATATTCTCAGTTGCACTAGCTTATTTTATCCGGTACTTCGTAATGATTTAACCGTCGTTTGTCCAAATAAACTAACCCATTCCCAGACGAAACTCAATTTTGTGGTGTTCATCTTGGCATGAACTTCCAGATCGCAAGCCGAAATTAGGTGGTCCGTTGCCTCACTTTAAAATCACGTTGATTCGAAAATGACTTTTTCTGTCAGATTTAGTCTCAGTCGTTACACTGAACGCTATCTAATTTGCTACTCATGCAAATCTATACGGTTAGATGAACTAACCCGACCATGATTTTCACATCCACACGTGTACAAACACCCAGTATGTACACTGTATGCCGATCTTCACACACGCACACACGTTCTCATATGAAGTATTCATGTACACACACAGCACCCAGATCGAAGGCGTTTGACGGTGAAATCGACATGGTGCTAAAAATGGTGTAATCTGTAGAGATCAAAATTCCATCCTTAAAGCCTAACGTGACTGGAATTGCTTGAAAAAAAAAAATCTCCCTCTGAATTAGGGTTTTGTATGAACCTGCTCGTTTGTACGTTCGTGTCCATCAGTATTCGTGTGTGCAAGCAACTGTTTTCCAGAAGCACTCTGCAAATTCAGCTAACTGGCATCCATTTTGATGCTTTCCTGCACTTGACCCTGGTCCATCATGAAGCCTAATATATCGAGATCTGTTTGGCAGACATCACATCAATTTATAGTATTGATGATTTTACGACTCGAATGTTATTTTAGTAAGTTGAATATTACAAACAGTATGTCATACTGTTTGTTGTCTATAAATGAATTTAGTTTCTTGTCCACTCACTGGCGTGATGTTTGGGCCATATCCTACCGTTACCGGTAGCTGTAGCTTGAGGTTTGAGAATGTAGCGCCACTGGTATGTTTGCACACTTGTTGGTACACATATCAGTATGTAAGTGGGCGGACACTTTTGTTTGCGTCCTTCTATCATTGTACATCTACGGCTGACATAGTTGACTTGACCTCGTTAGTATGTTACACTTTCTCTTAGTTATATGTGATCATTTTTAGGTGGAAACAGTTATAATCGTCCTAAATGGTTCAAATACCCTATCCATCGCAGTTTGTGTTTAGATGCTGACATCTAGAGTCGGTTAATGTCATTTTTCTTTTTAATTCATTATACACATTCCATCTATTGCTTGAGTTCTTTTCTGGTGCAGTAACTCACGTAACAGATTTTTTACACAGAAATTATATATGACCAATCTACAACTCGGACGACCCGCATGCTGCGTTACTTTCGTTTGTGTTCCGTACCTGCATTGCCTGTGAAATCGGATGCGTATTTTTATTCACACCGGTCTTGCGATCGCATTCGTGACAGCCCTGACTCATTTTAACTTTTATCACCACTAAAGTATCCAGAGATCAATACCTTCATACCTGGAATAGTTTGCACTCGGTTGACCTCAGAGTCCCTGCTTGAACGGATCATGTGCAATTCGTTTCGTCGTGATCACTCTTCCGGACGCCCTGTCCTAGTCATCGTTTCCTCTGTTGGTGGACTGTTTTTCGTTTGTATATTGGCCTTACTTTGACGGTAAGCACTGTTAGGGCGCATTCAGACCGTTTGCTGATCATCGCATATTTTTAGCTCGGATGGGGAACACCACGACCATCCCACAACATTCAAACCAAGCCACTTCGTTAACCAAATTGTGGCCAGCTGCTCGGCCACGTGTTGGGTGAGTGTAGTTCGCTGGTTAACCGAAAACGGCACATTCGTCGTTGGGCTGTATCCGTTTGATTAATTCCATAATTTTTTACTAAGCGCAGCGTTTATCCTCCTTTATTGACATATAGTTCATGTCGGATGCTGAGTGATTGCGTAGTCTTTTTTTATATAAATATCACACTTTTTAAATTAGTTCATTAAACGATATGTTCTTCGTGGGCTTAAACAACTGTGCGTTGTTCTTTTGGGGGTGTCTGTATATCACTTTCAAGTATTGCAGCTGGTCGCATCCTCGTTATAACCTGTTCTGATGACAACTTGAAATTTTCTTGTGGAATGAACATGGTGCTCTTCTCTGAAAATAAATCGGCGAACACAATGGATTGCACACTTTGGACTGAAATTTTAGAACATTTTAATCAATGTTGAGGCGTTTGATCAGCATCGAACAGGACTCCAGCGCTTGACAGACGTCACCATTCTATTGTGCCTTTGGCTTGATTTGTAGAACAGCCGAGTTATCCATGGTTGCCGTTTACTGCGCAATACCTCTCTGTTTCTCGACTGTCCTTCTCAATAAGACTGTTTTCAAACCTACACTTTCATATATAGCGCTTTTTATCAGGTAAGAACCAAGTTTGTCATTTTGAAGTCCATATTATATCCTAATCAAGAGGAGATACTCATCATCTGAGTTGTTCAGAAACAAGGAGTGGTGTTTAGGTGTGGCTTGTATTCAGCATGATTTGCAGTTGAGGCTCCACACTCGACTTTTGGGCTTTTATCATGTATGATATGCCTACGTTAGTGTGGTTGTTTGCGGTTAATCGTTTCACATATTTGATTGTTTCTCTCACGTACGATAAATGCTGAGCACCCTACACATATGTTTTATGCAACACAATACTGATGCTGTTCCTACATCCGGAGACATACCTATTGTGTTCCTATTTTGTGCTAAGAAAATCGGAAATTCAGTGTCGGTTACTGTTCAGAGTTCTCGATCCACCAACGATCTCTCTATCGATTTGACTTCGTTTACTATCGTTATCGAAAGTCACCTGTTCCTCGTTTCAATTGATCCTCTGTTGTTGATTTGTTTTGTTCTTACAGATACTTTTTTGAAAGATAAAATTGAGGTTAAAAGACTTCACAAAAAAATGAAAGACTTGAACTCATTTATGCTTTGTTACCACTGAGCGGTTGCTTGGTTTTGCCAAAAGTTGGTTTTCCGTGGAATGCAATAACCCGTTTAGCACTATTTTTTATTTTCTGCAAATCTGACTAAATTGTTTCGTTGGAAATGAGCACTGCGAGGACAAACGCAAACATTCACATATTCCCTGGTAGGCTTCGATGTATAGTATTTTCCATCTGAAGTACATGTTGTTCTGCATGTCTGTTTCTTCTTGTGAACAGTGGTGATCATCATGGCGATAAGACCACTTCCTGTCAGCCAACCGTCAAAACCGAGAATGTCCAAATTGTTCGTCACATTGCACCAATTAAACAGTCACATCCAACCTCACTTCAGGAACCTGCTGTACACGTGGATGGTGCCGGTCCCCCAGTTGCGCAAACGGAGGATCAGGTGAAATTAACCAGTTCATCACACCAGACTGTTGTCGATCACGTCACTGATACTCTGTTCACCAAAATACTTAGTGATGTCATTGACTTGTCAGTTGATCAAATGAAAACCAGACAATCAGTGAGTAAATGTACTTTGCGCAGTTGTCTTGTGACGATATTTCTCTTTTTTAAAATGAATGTTCATAGCGATCGAAACCTCCATAGTTTTTCGATGTACAAGTCTACGTTTGTCAGGTTCGGCATCAAATCTTCTAACCTCAGCGAATCCACATAATATCCACGCTTTAGTCGATGTCTCCTTAGTTATCACAGTTAACTTTTACCTTGTACATCAAGCTGGTGCTTTCTGAAGCCTGATTTGGTATACTCCTGGCTAACGTATCTCTTAGTTGAATCGTGTGACGAACATTCGTTTCTGTTGTTGCTCATTCCATTTTGGTCTCGATTTTATCCACGAACATCATCTTAGCATGATAATCTGTCGGGTCAGATGTTCTGTCCCAAGGCATCCGAAAGAACAATCATCGTAGTGGTTGGCTAATGTCAAACACTATATCATGTCAACAGCTGAGTCAACAGGTTTTTGGGGGCGTTTCAGGTGGTTTCTTGATGACTGAATTGGGGGTGCGTTGCATCCCTTTTTGACATGCAGCTTTTGCTGCATATTGTCGAATTTCCTGAACATAGAAAGAAGCGCTTGATGAATTAAAAGGCGGGGGATCCTGAGTTGCGTTATCAACGAACCATCTGGAGCTGCGTGACTAGAATTGCCGTTGAAAGCTCCAAAACCGTCGGAGCTATTCACAGTCATTGGAAGCCTATTCATCAGTCGTCATCTTCAGATAATCAAGCCTTGTCTCATGGACGTGTTTCTGATAGTCTTTCTATAGGTCTCGCTCTCATAGTAATTTGATGTTAACGTCTGGCGGAGTTGAAAATGCACTGTAGTAATTTTACATGGCAACTTGATTCAGCCTTCTGACCGGATTATGGGACTATCCTTAGAGTATGGCTATTTGTCGTTTTTCCCATTGGTAAATTTCAAGTTATCATCATCATCATCATCATCATCATAGACAGCAATGCATCAGTGGTTCACACTTATGCTTAACTGCCACACAACCACGAGGGAAAAACAAGAAAGAAATTTCAAGTTATTGTTGTATGTGAAGGCGACACTATCATTGTGCTTCCAGACCTTTGTGCGAGATGCCATCAATTAACTTAAACAAACGAAAAGGCACTTGAAGGATTTTCAGCGAAGATAACGTTTTATTCAATTCTCGAATGAAGATAACAAAAACTCCAAAATTTGGTTACCAAACTTGGCACATATCATCTGTTGTAGA
>LUCH01002305.1:46476-58071 GCA_013368495.1 Paragonimus heterotremus
ACCATCAATCAGTCCATATTTTTAAATTTTATACAGAGTAAGATAACATCATTGAGCACAATCTACCTTGGGGATTCTAACTGCAGTCGAACACCGTTCTAAAATATAATTACGTTGGGCCACTATTTATATTACTTGAAATGCTTCAATAATATGAACAGACCTACAGATATGGTATATATTAAAGTTCCCAAAGGATGACATACGAAGAAGCTGGCGCTATCGGTGAATTGATAAGCAGAAGAAGTCTGTTGCAATCAGACCGTGATAATTAGTAGATCCGCCTTATTGTTGTCAGCTTTTATCAGCTACAGAATGATGGCAGATAAGTTGTTGGCTAGGCTCAACTGACCGAGCCAACTGGACGTCATGTGACCGTCCACTCATCTTCCTGCAAGCACATTTGATGAGCACATTAAATTAATTTCGAGAACCTTTGGGCTTATGTTTATTCTCAGCAAGAACAATTATCCCGTACTTATTGATGCAAATTAGTGAAATGGGAAGATCACGTTGTCCTTTCAGGTGATTACTGGTCAATAGGAATTGATCTTGCAATTCAATTGGTTGATTTAAATCTGCAGAAACTTATGGCACTAGAGATCACGGGTACACTGCATTTCCAGCATTGTGCATATCATGGACGTTATTTTTCTAAAGTGGTTATCCCTGTTGATGAAATACACACCATATGAGCCTTACTGGTAACACCAAAAGGTGCTCCCATTGTACCAACTAATTAGAAAATAATCAAGGATTGTCAACTCCGTAAAAATGCTTTCACAGTCCTGTCGTCGACAACATCGGCGATCAAAAATGAAGGAACATCGGCCAATGACTTTTGCGGGCAGTCACCGACGAAGTTGGAGACAGTGGTCGTCCAGATCAGTAAATAAGGTCAAACCTGAGATGCAGACACCGAGGTCCACTACTAAAAATAATACCTCAGCGCCTGACGACAACAACACGGATAACGAAAATAACCAAGTAGTAATGAATCTGAAAATGTGTCGAACCGTGCAAGATGATTCAAAAGAAGTGACTGCTAACACGGACGATGACCCAAAAGTTATACCCGTGACAACGCCGATTAGTGAAATGGATTACTCCACGTATTCCAGAGCAAGTTCAAATAACGAAATCGAACTGAAAAACGTATCAGGCGCATCAAAAGCGGACAACGAAGACGATGATAGTGAGAAAGACGTCGACGTAATCGTCGGCGGTGCCACCGAATCCGAACTCAACTCGGAGCCGACTGAGATAGGTGTCGCGTCTAGTATTCCTCTGTCTGGTCAAGTTGAGCGTAAACTTTCGCATGGTCTACCTTTCAGTCAGAGGGTGCGCAATGCGTGGAATCTTGCCAGAGGATCACACAAAAACGAGCAACCCCGTCTCAGAGACAATCAGAAACAACCCAACTCCTCAGCATCACCAAAGATGTCAGACGGTGAAGACACACCTGTCGCTGACATGCAGAACAAGGGAGACCGAATTCGAACACCAGTAGGACATTTACAGCCATGGCCGGTGGCAACACATTTTGCAGCCTATGAAACGAAACGTACTAGAAGCAACGAAGAGACTGAACCAAAAACTGAGTTTTTATTGAGGCAGCACACGGAGAATTTGATTAACAGTTTAAAGGATGCCACCTTGAAACTGGCCCGGCGTGATATGGAAATGCAACGTCTGATAACAGTTAACAGTCAGCTGGGTGAACGATATTGTCGTATGCGTACGCAGTATGCTGAACTGGCCAGAGAACAGGCAAAGCTTCGTCAGCGCTACGATATGTTGTTGGTCAAAGGAATGGACCGCGAACAGGTCAGTGGATGAAAAGCCTTATTAGGTTTTTTCAAGTGCTTTATTTATTACAGTTTGACAGGTCTACGTGATGACCAAAAAATGCAACATACTTTCGTCTGTCATCCAATATTGCGTTGAACCGAGAGATCTAGGGAGGTTGAAGAACAGGAGAGGTTCCAGGTAGACTTATAGTGTGTAGGCCACGTTCTTGCTCGAGGACTGATATTGAAGCATCTGCATTTTTATAAACGATTGTAAGAATTGAAACACTGATATATATGTGAACCTTTGGATTGGATGACTAGAAAACCTTTTAGTGCAACTTCCTCTACTAGAGAGTTCCAGAAGTAGGGCATGAGTTTGCGGGGGGAATTAATTAGCAGTTTACTCGTGTGTTTGCCATATCGAATGCTAGTTCACATTTCTACCCACTGTTCGTGATTTTGTTTGTTTTGTCATATACAATGTTCATAAAGATAAGCTTAGGGATTCTGCTGATATTATTGTGGAATTTGCTCAGATCCTTTATAGGAAAGATATAAAACCCGTCACGTCAGTTAACTGGCTCAAGCGAATGTAAGACGCTAATTTCACATCTTTAAAAAGTATCGTACTGTCCGAAGGCTGACGCACATCATCATAATCAAAGTCGAAGGTCATGATGAGGAAGATTAACACAGATGCTCAGCTGTCAAAAAATCATAGAGAAGAAGAAAGTCCTAGCTCAGAGAAAGTGTTAGGGAGATAATGGAACTAAACTAAACGTTCGTTTGAGATCATATACCGTTCAGTTTGTCTGGGGCCCACCAGTACATCAGGAAATATATCAACGAAGGCAACAATCGTAGACGCTCGCTAAGCCAATCACCCCACGTCAGATAGACTGATAACATGAACTGTGTGACAGCGAACCAGTGCTCATTGTAGTGAACCGCAAAAATGGCGAAATACTCCGAACGCGCCACTTGCCATGTGTAGACAAAGTTTACCCGTCAGGAGTTTGCCGCGCACGTAGCTGTTCAGTGAAACCAACGTGACATTTTTTAACGCAAGTAGGTTGACAGAACAACGACGTGTCCAGTATTGTTTGTTAGGATCCTATCGGTTAACTCGGGTATCGTCTGTTAGACTGAAGTTCTAGTGGTCATCTACAACTGGAATCAGAAACATTGTCCCGTATACTGCAGTCAGTGGCGTACATGAAACCATACGATTGTCATCACTGCTGCATGATCTCATTTTCTCGAGGGTTTCATCATAATTTCCCTTTCAACTTCATTCTGCCCACTGTTATGATGGCTACAATCATAATACTATCTGATTAGTCCCGAGGTCAAATATATACATGAGTCTATGATTGACACGAACAGAACTGTTACACAGACGATGCTGCTTCGTCTTGGGTTGTGACTCATCGATCGACAGTAAATCTAAGATGACTTTCTACTTCTGTACCTGTTGTATCGTAAATCAGAACGCAAGGCAATCATAACGAGCGTAAACAGCATGTATGCAATATGACCCACAAACGTAACAAGTGACATTAAACCAGTGAACGAGTTAGAGTTAAACCAATCATCGTCAGGATGTATCACGCGAGTGTGTGAGTAGCCAATCCGATACGAGGTGAATGCAATGGATGTACACACACATACAACAGTACCCCAGTAATCATCGCCAAAGTAGCACGTGGAAACAACTGTTGTCAGACCGCATTTGCTCTCTAATCCCACATCATTCGCGAACGATTCAAACTTCCGGTCCTAAAATCTCTGTTCTGATTTATTTAACAGGAGGATTCCAAAGATGGCGAACTTGATTTTGGAATATAAACACGTGCATTATGGTCCATAACCAAAAATGATCTTTCCGAACTACATCAGAAACAGTAATTAGAGACAAAACAATGCCCACTGATAGGCAGCAGAGGAATTGTTTGATACAAACTGGAAATCACATACGATTGGTTACGGGATTTACACCCAGGTTTTCATCTTGTCTCTTTCAAGAGGGAGAGCGTGACTGAGATTTCCCTCTTGTTAGAACTTGTTCGTGATGTGTAATGGGCGTTCTTCAGTTTATGCTAATCAAATCATTGTCAACTACATATCAGTAATCAAGAACAACTTACAGGTACTGAAATCAGAAGACCGGTTTTGCAAGAGGGTAGTACCATTTCGCATGTTCTCGTCAGTTGCTACACATAACAGCGATGAACTTAAAAATATCTAAGCGAATTAAGTTAATACATCAAGTCAGTGTATACACAAATCTATCATTGGTCAAAACGATGACAGACGGAGGTTCAAGGTTAACAGCTTTTGTACACAAAGGGCTGGCTTGCTACGCATGACAAGCAGCGCCTCGAGTGACCCGAGGGTGAGAGATTGTGATGCATCAACACACGGAAAGCGTTTGTCGGGTTCACCACACGTCCGGTCTCCAAAACGTGTCTGGCGATCGAAGAGGCCGGATTGAGTTGTTTGGTAGGGTTGCGTCCGGTCACGCCACACATCAAGTCCTCGATACACTTGGGCACGTGTTCCTTCACTCTAAGGTGCAGGGATTAATTAGTGACTGCTCCTTAGACAACGATGTACAACAGTTAGCGACACGTATGGTCACTTAGATCCAGTTATACTAATTAATTGCTTATCCGTGGAAAGAAAGTGTGGTTGGATGTTGAAAATTCCTCTTGAGCCACCCCCTTACACAGTAAGGAAACAATAAACATAGAGAGCAGAAAGTTTCAAGAAAAAATTCACTGGGAAACCGAACGACATATTTACAGGAGGGGGGGGGACACAGAACAGAGACATCTAACTTGATTGGGTCTACTGAGCATTCTCACTACACTGACGAGTTTAGTATGCATTAGTATCACGATCCAAATTTCGCGTCCCAGGTTTCATCCCAAGTCTGTCCAGATCCTGAACAACTCACACGATGGAATTTACATCACACAGCAAGTACACTCTGCAGCGAAAATCATTTCTGAGCCTATCTCAAGACAAACAAACTTGTACTCTCGGGATTTCATTAGAGTTCACCGAAAATCGTTTCTTTTTGAAAAGAACAACCACTTGTTGATTCGGGTGCTCATGTGTAAACGAAGGTCGATTAGATCTTGAGAAAATGAATGAGTCGTCAACGTAAGCACTCATAACGGGAGCATGATTGAAGCAAACTCTTGTAGTTAGAGGAAGCTTGCAGAGGAAGTCGGATGAATCTCCACATAGAACTTACTGTACAGCAACAATCGTAAACAGCTAGGAGTTCCCGACAAACTGTTAATCATCCTAAATGTGGCAGAAGCCACTACACAACCAATGATTTCCAGAGCACACTTCCAGATTACCGTAAACCTGACAGCATGAATCTCGATCACAATCCCTGTCCTTTTAGTCGCCAAGTTGCACAAGTGCAGTTGATCGAAGTATGTACAAATCACAGTCAGATTAACCGTCACATAAATTATTTGCAAAAACAACTCTTAATTGCTAAATCTTCCAAGTTTCTGCTTGTTCAGACTAGCAGTGGTGTCGATTTGGTCTTCGGTTGTTCCTCAAGCCTGTCAGTTAAATTGCGAACCTTCCTTCTCTGTATGAGGCGATATCAGCGGTGTGTACGTGTTTAAAGGTTCAAGATTTGAACACTTGTACATCGAAAACCCAAAAACTGCGAACTGGTGATAGAAACCCGCTTGGAGATTAAACATTTACAGTCGAAACGTGAAGTTCAACAAACAGCCGAATACCTAAATCTTCAAAGTATTGGCATCCAAGCTCGCCATAAAATTATTCATCACTTCATAATTCATCTAACATCAATAACAACTACTGATGGTGGCAGTTTGTTGGGAAAGGCGAAACCAAAAATTCCTATCCCCTCCATGTCAGCTTGAGGAAACTTTGTTTCACAGTTACCATTAACCGACAATAAAGAGCTGACTATTTCCGTAAAATCGTGTGCTGGGCAAACCAGTCTCTGATCTAATCGCTTAAAAGGACTACATAAACGAAAGGTTGTCGATAATAATGCTCTCATCAAACTGTGTTATATGTTCTGTCAGTTAACAGTTGAACGATTTTCTCTTTGCGACCGTGCACTTGAAAACAACGGAGATGAAGGTTAGCTATTCGTTTCTTACGAATGTACATTTTTTAGTGTGTTTACAGTTCGTAAGTGCTGTTCCATTTGGAATTCGATATCACTGATCATAATCTCTTTTCAGGCGTTGCAATGAACGACACTTTTGATAAATGGATTGAGAATAACACAACGAAATACATTTTTACTCGTGGCTAACGCGCCGTCATTATGTTAGTCGTCAAATCTTGCGGAACGTTGACTGTCAAAAAGCTCCCTTCAGACAATTCGAATGAATGAGCTGTTTGTGGTTAAAAGCCAAAAAACGAGAGGAAAGAAAGAAAGGAAAACAGAACCTGAGTACACTTGCAGGTACGTAAAAGAGGTATACGCAATCAGTCCATCAATCGAGAGCGAGCAAGTACGGAAAAATGATTCATGTGCAAGTTGCCGCCGTGTGCTTGCCTGACTCACGTCGTTGTCACTGCTCAGCATTCTATGTTGTTATCCAGCCGCTGAATTGTCTCTGCTGTTGTAACACTGACCCAAGAAAAGAGTGAGTATGGGGGCTTGTATCACGGTCTGTACGCGAGCGGATCAAATCGGTTCAGAAATTCAACCATGGGCATTAGTTTCGTCAAGACTAATTCTGATGTTCGGAATTTGAAATGAGTAGCGAGGGGATTTATAGACAAAAAATAAATTACGTGAAATATACATCAACTTTTTAGAAACAACAACGAACTGTGCACCAGAAAGGTGGCTCAATTCCAAACGAAGAAAATCAGATTATATTGAAAGCTAAGTTTAAACGCTTATTGCCAAAAAATAACAAGGATATGCATGTGAGAAGGTCATAAGCGTCACCCTATAGTCTTGATGGAATGATAGAGAACCTGTGAAATCACAACGCTTAAATGAGTTTCCCATGTAGGTCGGATGCGATACACAGTTGCATCGGGAAAAAGATAAGTCAAACAGAGCACTACAAAAGACGTACATGTGTGACCGCTAGGACCGTGTCAGTAGGCTTTAATACGTGATGAGACACACGTATTGATAACGGGATGGGCTACCTAGTTAGAACAGGCAGGCCTAGACGAGCAGGTTTACGAGGTCACACACAACACTGACGACTGTGATCAGTCGATTAAGCATAGATACTGACAGCCAAACCGTCTGCACGAATAACGCAGCCTTGACCACATAAACTGCGAAGTGTGGCTACTCACCAAGCCGGGTGGCGTGACCAGGTTCGATGTCCTAGGACTTTGGTTATTGAATCATGTAATAAGTGCATGTTTTCGAGGCCCTGGATGATAGGCTTGCCCTCTGTGGATGTCTCAAGCTTGTGTTCTATTCCTGATTGTCTTCCACTTCTTGCTTGGTATTTTTTTGTATACATACCTTAGATGGGTGGGAATTATAGTAGTGATGGCGGAGTGAGAGGAAATGTTAATCTGCAGCCTTTTTACAGCAACAGTGCTATCGCATATACCAAGGAAAGTTCATGAAATAAATGGATCGCAAACCTACCATCATATGCCCGGTAGTCACCCGGAGTTTTATTGATCTGTATTTTTCCAGTTAAGCCAGCGGCGTTTGAACACTGCAGTCCTCGTTCCTTTCACACATTTTAAAGATGTGTTGTGATTTCTGTCCTGAATGTGTTGCCATAAAGCATCATGTCGGATGAATGTCTGGTGTCAGCGACAACGGTGGAGACCAACTTAAAAACTCACAGTCTTTAACCAAGAATACAGCACGTGCAATAAAAACGCCTCTAATCCAAGTTGCAATATGCGCATGACAATATCGAGTAGCATACTATTTATTAGACTTTGAAATGAGGCGCAGAAGTCCCACTACAAAGGGGTCGGCAACAGGGCAGTTATCTCGTAGAACGAACGCGTTTTGGGGTATTGAACTTTACCATAATAAAAGCTGCGTTCCTTCCTTCTACGATGAATATCTAGGTTACGTTCGTACTGTGAATAAGCAGGACTAAACGTACGTCTTGTCCGGGGCTCAGTGTTATTTGAAAACAAGAATGAAATGGGCTAAGCGCGATAACATGAGGCGTCACGCAGAGTCCACGCTCCACACTGGCTTGACTACCATTAGCGTTGACCAGCCTCATTTGTGTCTGTCTGTCCGGTCGTTTAGGCTCCGTGCACAGTTCTCTCTCTACTAGGCCGACTTATTTGTCCTGATGTCTTGCCGTTATCTCGCACACACCTTCAAAAATGAGTTTTCCGCACTACAATTGTCTGCCTGACTGTCAACAAAGACACGGGTGACTTGAATATTGAAGGTAGGCAGTGTTCGCTGTTAAGTGGGCTACGGCCATGACGAAATGAACAGCCGTTGCGTGTAATCGCAAAGCTTATAAAACCACTTCAAAATTTGTCTCGTATACATATTTAATTCTATTACATTTTGGCCGTGTGTTAGCGTTTGCTTGTCACTCGCCAAAAACGTTAGTGGTGATATAATTACGACCTTGCTGATTAACCATTTAACTACTGCACAGTAGGGTTACAACGTTCATTGCCACGTTTGACCTCATAGAACATTATATGGGTAGATCACCGTGCTCAAAGTTCAGTGTCAGAAATCAAAAAATATCTGTATAGCCTGTCAAATAAGACTGTTTTATCGTGTGATCACTTCATACCACTTGAAAGTAGTTAACAGTACATATTTTTTTAAAGAATTGTATCTCCCAGGTTCATTTCTACAACAAGCAAGTTTGCATATTATACACTTTACCCTTAACTGAGGGTATCCCGTAATAGAGAGGAGCCCAACATCTACCAGTATTCCACGCTCATAACCAAATAACCTACCATTTCAGCTGCATGCCTCCAATGTGGACATGGAACGACAGCTGGACGACCTGCGCACCCAACTGGCCGCGGCCGAAGAGCGTGCAACTCAAAGTGCTCGACGAATAAGTCGAATGGAGGCAGAAGCTAAAGAAGTCGCGCAGAATGCTTCTACGGCCGACGTACAGGTTGCCAATCTGCGCGCCGAACTTCAGCGCAAAGAAGCTCAAATCCATGCACTGACTTGTCGGCAGTATTTGGATGCGACCAGGGAAATGCGGGCTCGAGCTATCCTGAACGAGTTGATTGAACTTAAAGGAAACATACGCGTGATTGTTCGGTAAGCCAATTACGAATACGTTGTATGGTTGTTAGCACAGCAGGTTTTGGACTAAAAAGAGTGGAATGGTCAGTATACATGTTTTCCCATCGTTTAACTCTCGTATCTAGCCCTCTTTTACTTGTGGCCAAATTGTACCAATCTGTGCAACTCGGTTACCAGGTCGACCTACCGACCATCCTCGAAGTGTGAACCCGGATATAAAATCAGGATTTCAAATCGAAGGGCCTGCCCGAAACAACCGGCCCCATAACGGAGTCGGGCTAACAAACGACCTCAACACACCGCTGTAACCATAGTTTTACTAGCCGGAACAGGGGTGTACTCACGATTAGGCTCAACTGCCCTCAGTGTTTTGCCCACCATCGTCTACGATCGATAAAATCTGGCTAGTGACATACGTCTCTATAAGAGTTTCAGCGTCTGAAAGACAGCGCTGCGCTAGGGACAAACGCGCGCGGGTGAGTGCAAAGGAACAAAGTGAAAGCACGTTATTTCCCTGTGCGGTTACGATGATGCTTCCACCAGACGATGGACGACACAATGCTGCATTCACAAACGGCACACATTTGAAAATCTCTAGACGATTGAAATTTTCCCATTTTCCCATTGCATATTCGCTACATTAGGCTCTAATTCTACGTTCACTACACCATTCATGAACTCTGACGAGAAGTGTCACAGCCGTGCTGTGGAAACAATAATCGTCACCTGGCATGTTTCATTTTTGTGTCCTTGTTATTTGAGAAGTTTTGTTTTACGTCCTACCAATAGGTTTTATTTGGCTATATTATCAGGTATGAAAGCAACTAGTTAGTTTATCGCAATCGCCGTGAACAGCTCATCCAGAAATGTAGTCTAGATTGATAAAGTTTGCGCACTGCATACCTACGTTTCCTTGAAAATGATACATGCATGAATCGATGATCGTTCAGTTCGAGTCGATACATAGTAATCACATCATACAGACTTTCGTAAAGAGCTTACGACCTAGAACGTCATGATGTCGACCCATATGGCTACTGCTTGACCTAGGGCAAGTCAAGGGCATATATGCAACCTGTAATAATTGTGTTTGTTCAAAGCCTCATCTTTGCAAGACGTCACATATTACGAGTGCAAATGCTTCCGGCTGTGGTTTGGAGTCCTCACTTTTATTTTACAGGAAGGTGTCGTTCTGAGTTCTGTGCATGTAACTGAAATCCGCATCAATAGAATGTTTGTGGACAACTGCACATGTTTCTGATACTGGAGTAGCACTCTGTAGATAGATCTGCCCGTAGACTCGGGGTTGCAAACTCGTGTGGTGAGGGCTAACGCCGTACTCGGAAATCGTGAAAGACTTGTCTGCAAGAACCACAGCCTGAAGATGAAAAAAGTACCTGCACATCGATCGCTTAAAAATGCTGCCTACATTGCTGTACGTCAAGGAGACTTTGACATGGTAGCAACAGAATATGTTTTATCTGTCTTTCCCATGCGAAATATATAGGACGCATCCTTAGTATTCGATAGTGGGACATGGTTCCGAATATTGAGGTATTTCTTCAAGCCGATACAGACGGAATTAAGATCATGCTGATGTCCAGCCAGCTCCGTTGGCAGGGACGCGTTTGTAGGATGTGTGACAAGCAGATTCAAAAGCGGTTGCTGCACAAGCAATTAAAATTTGGTAAGCGAAACCCTGATGGTCAGAAGCTGCTATGTCAAGATATTTTCTAAGTAAGTCGCTCGTGTTGTAATATGGGTTTTATGTATTAGGCGGACTTATCCTTGGACTGGACGGTTTGGGGTAATACGATCCGGCAGGCATTCGGAAGTTTAATCAGAAACATTTGCGGAGCCGTTAACTGATGCAAGTGGTACTCAAAAGAACCATAGGTTTCACAGGCCCTGGGGATGTAAGTATATGACGTTGTGATGAATGCGCTGACTATCTCAGATTGCTGAGTACTCAAAGTACTCAGAGCACATCAACAGAAAATGAACGACGGGTGTCCTACGTGCAAGTGAGTTGGGTCTAATACATATATTTATTTTAGTTCGTATCGCAATAGGCTCCTCCCTTCGGCCTCGTTGGTACATTGTATGATGAAGGTATTTTCTTGGTTCTCAGATTAACCTTAAATTTCGGTTTTCTTCCATACTATCTAGGATGCAATACTATGTGCTTCTAAACGGAATTATTTCTTACCTTATATTTACAATATCTCTCTTTCTACCTTACATCTTACCGCTGGAGTTCCTCTACTTATGTTCCTGAAAATGAGGGTTTCACTCCCGTTGTGGCCTACCAATTGGCTAACCAGTATTGGCGTCTTGATGTTGTATGTTTGAATATAGATGTATCTATTTTTAGTAGTTAAGTCCCCTTCCCTTCTTTTCTTCCCTCTCTGTATATAGGGATTTTTTCCTTCGTGGTTGTGTAGCAGTTAAGCATCAGTGTGAACCACTGATGATGATGATGATGATGATGATGATGATGATGATGATGATGATGATGATGATGATGATGATGATGATGATGAT
>LUCH01002305.1:58801-80429 GCA_013368495.1 Paragonimus heterotremus
GTCTTCTTTCTGCTCTAATGAAGTGGTTAAAGGGAACCCAGTGTTTCAAACTTGCAAATTCGTTCAGAAGTTAATGAAAAAAACTGTTTTCAACGGGTAGTGTTCATGAAGTGCAAACAAGTGACATACGCTATCCTCTTAATCGCACCCCACTGGTGTGATCTGCCTCCAACATGAGATTTTGTTCATCCCAAGTTACGTATGGCATTCTTCAAGACAGTGTAGGTTTGCAGAGACCAAATCAACTCAATATAGACAACATTTTTGTACCAGCAGTCCATGTCGAATTCAGCAACGCAACAGTTTACAGCCATCAAGAAACTGTATGGTTGAGATAGTCAAATAAGACACGCTGACAGGAAACGGATTAACACTGCTCAATAACAAAGTCACAAAACTGGGGAATGTCATAAACTGCTCAGTGATTTGTCGACAGAGTTAACAACATCCTGTGACAATGCACAAATGCCGCGGTCAATGTAAAAACAGAGCATGACGTACTTCAGTTTTTGTGAGAAATTACTGGATTTCAGTCATTTTTCTGTTACTATGTGAATATGTTTCCTTCATGAGTTCAGTATTTTATTGTACCCATTGGTGCATGCTGGTTTGACGCGTTCTATGTTGGACGTTTATTGATAAGTTTGTCAACAGCCTGCTGCTATCGATCGTGAACCATAGTGGCCAATTAACAGGGACGATCGTGCCGAGCGAGCTGACCTGAAGTGCCTTTACATACCCAAGCCAGTTGGTGTGCTTTCGGTTATAACGGTAAACCATTTCGAGTTGGGGACCTGTTTTTATGTAAATCCTCTGGGTGAGTCTTTCAAATGAAGTACGTGTTAGACGATTTGGGCTCCGGATTTTTTTCTGGTCCCACAGTTGTAGATGATCGGTCGATGAGGATAATAACGTGCAGCATATTTTCAACTACTCGGGGCACATCGTTGAATTTTCTCAAAAATATCCTGTGCAAACCGCATAGCGTAGCCCGATGTTACGCAAGGGCTCATCACCAAACCGGAATGGAATCTGTGTCAATTACCGATGAACAGTCGATAGGTCATGCCGCGGACTTGTCGATTAAAATTAATAGGGTAGCTGGTGTATTTACAGTGGGAACTACATAATGGCTGAAACGTTATTCATAGGCTACTGATCGGTTACATGTGTTAATTAAGTGATGTCCAGCGTGAAGTCAGTGATGAAGTGGCCAACGCGCTCACCTCAGAAACGCGTGGATCGGTGTTCTAATTTCTGTCATAGCAAAGTTATAAGAACAATCTGAGTCCGCTCCTCTTTCCGAGGGAGGCTAGCCAAAAAAATTATCTTTATTCAAAATTGGTAACCGAAATTGAGCGCTGTCCAAGTCATATCAGTCTGGACCATTTGGTGTAATCGATATGACAGTGGGCTGAATCGGTTACTAAACCTAAATACAAAATTGCTGGGCTTCCGGTACGGCTTAGCAACTCAGCTGATAGAGCACTTATCATGCCTGAGAATGCTATTTTTGTCGCTAGTTCGAATCCAACTGAAGCCCGAATCTTTCTCATTTGAATCTTTTCTTATTTATATAAGTCAAAATCTTCGGCTAATCGTCAGCAGTCAGTGTAACTTCTACTGCATATGAGTCCATAGGCGTCTGTTACTCAAACACACATTTGTCTAGTCTGCATTAATCCAGTTGACGTGCATCAGTGAACCGACCCTCAACACAAGACAACCGCTCTCCCTCTTCCTATTGGATGAAGTAGGTTTGATTCACCCAAACAGTGACTCTTGAACTAGAACAGAATCTTTCTGAAAACTTCCACGTCTTCACACAACTCCCTGATTACTGACTCAGGAGATGCTAACAGACAAAATTTTTAACTAGAATTCATTTCATTATGATGTTTCACATCTCGTTTGTGTAGGGCATCCCCACGTCCAGGTAGAATTCAAATGGTTTGTATGTGTTCTCAGTGTAATGTGCAGCGGACACAGAGGTGGAGACAATGTTACATTCTCCCCTATATTCCGTTTATTTACTTTCACAAGGTGCCATTCAGATGAAGAAGAAGAATGCATGTTCCGTTTTATCAATGACGACACACTGATGGTCAAACCGACGACCACGGGAGCCGCAGGTTGTCAGAGCTACACACCTCGTCAAGCCGTGCAATCGTTTCGGACATATCGAGTGTTACAGCCGGGAGCGACCCAAAGAGTGGTGTTCGACGAGGTCAGCGAATTGATAACTTCCTGTGTAGACGGGTGAGGGGCGACTTCGTTTGATTGCGAACATTATTTTCCTACCCTAAGATCTTACATACGCAATATAGAATAATCAGTGGGACGAAAATTCTTGCAAAGAGTTATCTGGATCCATATGTAATCAGTTAAACCATGAAAAATAGTACTTTGAGCTTGCTGCGCATTAAAATGCGTCACAACGGACAGTTTCCCATCTGTAAGACGTTTATTCTGGAAATAGACAAACGTAAACAAAATCAAAACATGTTATGTAGATCCCAAACTGTATAGTTCACTCACCCTCCAGCTGGAGGTACTAAGACTCGTTATTCCAATGCTTTGGTGTACTATCACCCCAAATGCAAATGAATTCCATCTGGCCTGAATTACCCCCAGTGGTTGAATGAACTCGGCTTTCTTCACAGATAGTTCATACATTGAGAGAAACCAGACTTAAATGATACACACATTTTTGGGATAGTACTCTTAGGCTCACAATACACAAGAACTTCGGCTAACAAACAAACAGGTTGTTGACAGTCCATACCAATGCTGTTATAGTGCAATCATATCCTGAGACGAACTTAGAAACTACAACGCCATTTAAACTTAGTACTCAGGTATTTTGGTCAATGTGAACGGGTTATGTGGTGAATCGTATCCTCCAACCTAACAGGAATTAATCCAGTCCTAAACTAAACGACTGTACCGAATGAAACATTTTGCTGAGCAGTCGGCTGATCAGGATAACATATTGCACACGGAATGCATACATGTAGGCATGCCGACGGCAGCGAAATGTCAATGCTGTTTGTTGTGTTGGTGAATTCGTAAGGCCCACTCTGAACCTGGCCACTCTGGCATCCCGCACCCGACTACAAAACTGTGAACGTTATCAGTGATGGGTTGAACAGTTAACCAGTTCATCGCCTGGTAGATTTGGTTTTGAACAAAAGAATTAGCCCCAGATATGTGATAGTAATTGTACCAGGTACTACCAAAATGATAATCGGCTTTCAGTCCGGTTGCTTCAACTTTTGTCAAGCTTAGAACAGTTTGATGGCATTTTATATACTCTTGATCTGATGTGTCACAAGGCATTCCACTGAAGCTAGGAACAGTAGATAAAAATAATGAAATACTCAAGTTACATTGTTAAATAATACACCACTTAAAGTTTTCAAACTTTCTGATTGGTTCGTTAAGTAGACTTAAATGAGGGAACAATCATAGTATATGAAATCAGTTGGAATACAGTTGAGATCAACTGGGCATTCAGCCCGTAATCAGTATCTCACTTAAGTTCAATGATTTCTGTGGTATTTAATCGAAAAAGTGCCTTATCAGATGCTCAGTGGTTAATATGGTTGCGTTATGAAAGCATGAATGAAGTTCATACCATGGCCTGAACACGGTAACAATGCACAATGCTGACTGCCCTTAGCGAGAGGAAAGTTTCAGCAGAGTTCATCTTTCCCAAAAAGTTAACTGAAAAGTCTACTGGAATGAGAAAGTTGGGACAGATTATGACAGACATCCCATAAACAGTGCAAAATCTGATGACACTGTAGCTGTTTATAGTCTTTATTCATAAATGCCGAGGTCGTACATGAAACGCTGTGAACAAAACAGATCAAGAAGAACGAAGGCGCTGGCTGTATAGACCAAAACTCACCCTGAAATGGTGAACGGTTAATTGTTTGTCACTTGCGGCTCGAGTTTTGTAAACCCACTAACCAGATCTACGCAGCGTGTGTGTACGTGTTTATAGCTGACCACGTCTCGACATTTGTTTCATATACATGTTTTAATCCCTCAAAGCCTTATTGAGTGCGACTAGTAATGCAGAAATCTCTCTAATAACAATACTTCAAAATTCACAAATTCGTTGTACGTTTTACAACAGACATCGGAGTATATACATGCTGTGATCCAAGAACGCGGATGACACAAGGGTTACTTACTCAACAAAGCAATACACGAGTTAAGCATTTAAACAAAACCAGACAAAAAACCACTCATTTGCAAGCGGTATTCGACCTCAGATAGTCTCGGCTGCCACAAATGTCAGTGCTCAGTTCCATTACGTAGCAGGGACTGTTATGGGCGATGTTGCACCCTGGTGATCCTTCTTGCAGTCTTCTTGTGGCTTGTACGTTGTCAAAAAATATGCCCTGCACCTGCTACTGAATAGCCGCGGTATGAGTAGTATATTACGATCGCTGAACTCCACTGCATTCCACCCCCCGCAAAGATTGTTCTAGCCGCAGAAGAAGCCGTTCAGGTTTTCTTCGCTTTCTTGACGATCTGCGTACTGGCCCCGGGGACGTCGCTGCTTCTTGCGTACACTCTCTTCTGCTAGGGGTGTCGTACCATTTGTGAAGCTGGCTTTCGTGCACTCGATGTTGATTCCTATCATTCTTGATCAGACACACTGGACCACGGCGGTTCACTACCACGTAAGGTCCTCTCCACCTCGCCAGAAACTTCCTACATCCGGGTCCTGTTGCGTCTGGACTCCACCTGTCTCTGTATTTTACCTTCGAACCAATTTCAAACACGGCACTTCGGTCCGACAACCTTGCCGTTGACTGCTCCATAGAAACTTCTTGTGCGTTCGTCAAATTTTGGTTGGCCACTCTTCGAGCTCTTGCTAATTCATGCATTCTCATCCGCCTGTCTCCCCATAAACCAATCTCCTGATCCACTGGCAGGCGTGGCACGCGCCTGTGCATTAGCTCAAACGGCGGTTTCTTCGTTGTTCCTTGAAGCGAACAGCGGTGAGCCAACAGAATCGGTGGTAGTGTTTCTTCCCAGCCCCCTCCTTTCGCTGCCAACCATACCGTATGAGCCAACTGATGACATTCCTTCACAATTGCCTCTCTCAACCTCGTCGGGATAACAGGCACGCTTATTCCATCCCGAAGTTGGCGCATTAAAATTCCCGCACTGTTGGTGGCATTCCGTCCAAGAACTGCTCTGTCAGCATGCGTTGTTCTGAATCCTGGTCCAAATGTGGTAGGGCTCTTGACGGCGCTGCCCGCAGTGGCACGGCATACACAAGAGCGTCGCCTCCTGGTCCAAGCCGGGCGCCCCTGAACTGCCGCATTGCCTTCTGGAAATCCGCTGGGCTGCCAAACCCGGCGATCAGCGCCCCCTTCGCAGTGGCCCACTCCAGCATCGCGGAGCCCCTTCGCGCCGCCTCCAGAACCGCCTTCGCCCTGCCATTGAGCAGCATCCGAAGGGCCGCCAGCTTCACCCGGTCGGTTTTCACTCCGACCGTTTCCGCCACGTCCTCGAAGTCCTCCAGGAAGCTCCGGACGTCCCCATCCTCGAACGGCTGCGGCCATGGGATCTTCATCCTCCAATCCTGTTCACGGCACCAACTGTTGTGATGCTAGAACGCGGATGGTACAAGGGTTGTTTATTCGGCAAAGCAACAAATGGGTTTAGCACTTAAACAAAACCAGACAAAAAACCACTCATTTGCAAGCGGTATTCGGCCTCAGATAGTCTCGGCTGCCACAGACGTCAATGCTCAGTTCCATTAAGTAGCAGGGATCATTATGGGCGATGCTGCACCCTGATGATCCTTCCTGCATTCTTCCTGTAGCTTGTACGATGTCGAAATATATGCTCTGCACCTGCTATTGAATAGTCGCGGTATGAGTAGTATATTACGATCGCTGAACTCCACTGCATACATATTTTTGGACCACCTGAGATCCAGGATATTTACAGATAGGTTCTTCATAGGTCGCCCATTTTAATGTTGCAGTTTTTTAAAATACACCCAACGTTCTATAGTACGAAACACGACCTCAAGTTAGTAGTGCTGCGGACTATCAATTGCAGCAGAATTGCAAGTGTTCCTACTATTTTTGATGACGTGTAATTGCGATTGTCAAACGTCGTATACTATCCGAGATCTATAAACCTGCTGTCTTCAAGTATGCAGTTCCAAGTCAACTTATTGCACCGAATTTCCCTTAATCCAGGAAAAAGCGATAAGGATAACAAAGAAGTTAAATCGGAAATTTCGTAATTCTTAACTCTGATTATATGGACAATCTCCACATTTCTTGATCTTGATTCAAATGTAGGGTTTGCTGTGGTAAAACTTAAACTAAACATCGTTGGCGGAAACCTTACTAGGCTTGCTATCTGATTGCCATAAACCCATTCACTAGGAGATTCTGAAAAAATCACAGACGTCCGTGAAAATATGTCCCAAACAACCGTCCCACAAGTTACAATTGGGAGCTAAGAAGCGATCAGCCCATCTTCGAGATATACGGCAAACGACTGAGAAACCGCAGTTGCCGGAGTTTCTCCTGTAAGAGTTGTGAATGTAACGAACAGGTGAGTATGCACAGACACTGTTATCCGTCTTGCCTTCTCGTTCGTTGGATGATTTAGCACCTCCTCACGATGCAACTCACGGACGATTTCGCGGCGTCGCTCTGGTGTGAACGCAAAAGACGATTGGTTTGGGAAGTTGTTTGATGTACGATATCCTTTACAAGTTATCTGAAAACAGAACAACGAATGCGTACACTCGTTTGCGTGGCTGACCTGTATCCACATTCAGTCGGCAACAGTGTGTCGTCATTTTACTTCGTGGCACGTCCCGGTTGGCGGCATCCGAAACGGATTGGCCTGTCACAGGGACCAAAGCCAAAGAACGCTTACGTTTCAACCCATCACCTCAAGTGGCTTGCGCTTCACCACTTGCAGTTCCACTCACACACCACGTATCCGGTGTAAACCCGAAGGAATAAGACCAGTAGGTGTGTGAGTGAGGCCTCTGTGTCTAGCCGGCCAATGCTGGTTAGCCAATTGAATGGTTAGCACGGAAAGGAAAGCCTTATCTCTCGGAAAATAAACAGTGAGAGAGACTGCAATGGCAAGGTTTATAACTGGGAGAAAGATGTGTGAAATGTAACACAAGATGCATCTCAGCATACAAGTGCATGCTAATGCATTCCAGAGAGGATATAGTTAAAAAACAAAACTCAAAGTTGAACCACGAAAAGATCAGACAGACGATTCATCATTCAATATACCAACAAAGCTCAAGAAAAGAATAGATAGAAGATCACAGACACCCAAGTATCTGAAAAGAGGAGCAGATTAGTTGTCAAACGACCATGGTCTTGGTCGATACAATCATTAACAAAAACAGAACGGATATACTGATATGACCTACCTGAGTCCAGCGTATTCGTCGTCTCTTTGCCCACGGTGCACTACGAGTAGGCTGGTGACCAACTAATCCCAAACGGCCAATGCATTCGCGGCCGCACACATCGCAACGCCATATTGTCATGTCACCACGACCTATGGCACCGATGGTTCCCTTGCGTACCGCGCGCTTTCGTCCTCGGCCGCGCAATAACTGTTCGATGAACTCGCGGACGCCAGTCCGAATAGTATTTCTCCAGGCAGTTCAGTTCAACACCAAATTTCGCCAACATCTATAATCAATTTTACAACGTGACAGACTTACCTGCGCAGCATCCCAGTATCTCCGCTTTTGATCATCAGGATTTAGCTTACCTGATCTCAGTTGTCCATACGGCAACTGCTCCAGGATACGGTCATCGTCCATTCGATGGACGTGACCCAACCAACGAAGCTGATTCAAAATCAGCAAGGCTTCCATCCCGTTCATGTCCGCCTGCCGCAGCACCTCAGTGTTCGGAACCATGTCCGACCACCGAATATCCAAGATGCGACTTAGACATTGCAAATGAAAGCGGCTCAGACAGCGCACGTTTCGCTGATACAATGCCCACGTTTCACTGCCGTACAGCAGTATAGACAACACTATTGAGCGATAGATAAACAGCTTAGTGCTCGGCTTCAGGCTGTGGTTCTTCCAAACACGTCTTTCTAGACGTCCGAAAGCCGTACTAGCTCTTGCCACACGAGCTGCCAACTCGCGGTCCACGGACAGATCGATGAACAAATTGTTACCCAAGTAGCAGAAATCTGCGCAGCTGTCGACAGCATCACCATTAACGCGGATTTGTAGTGATGGTGAACAGACAACACCTCCGCCCGGAGAAGGCCGAAAGAAGGAAAATGTCTTACCTGTGCTGATGTCTAATCCGACCGTGGATACCTCGGACGCGAAGGCCGTCATCAGATCTTGCAGTTCTTCACTGTATACCAGCAGTGCGCTGTCATCCGCGAATAGAAGCGAGTGTATCTTCAAGGTATCTAACCGACTATGGGTGCCGAAATATCAAATATTCTGCAGGCACCCACCTACCAGGTACTTTTCCTCAACGCCGTTCTCCTCAGAGTCCTGAAAAGCAACTGTTAGCATGGCAATCAAATATAAACTGAATAGTGCTGGTGCTAGCACACAACTCTGCTTCACGTCAGTGACAAGACCAAAATCGTCAGAGGTATATCCACAGGATTATATCTTCGCCCTCATACCCAACTGCAACATTCCAGTCAAATTGACGAATTTACTTGGACATGCAAACTAACCACGTCCCACTTACACGACCCACACAGCACACATACATGGTTCCAATAGTCGCTTCTGGTTCCTCGCCTCCTTGGCGTTGGGATCTGCGTTTTAGTTTTCGTATGCACACAATATATTACTTGCAAACGAAGGTGCATTTTATCCAACAACGTCCTCATCATTCACTGGGTCAGTAGTTGTCCACCACAGCTCTGTGTAAAGTTAGCTGGTTACAGAGAACAACGGAGTAACTGTTTTGCGCACGACACTCAACAAACGCCGTGGTTGTAACCAATCTTGGTCAAAGACCGAAATAACACACTTCCAACGTGAACTGAGGAAAGTTCGCGTCAGCATTCACTGATTCGTGTCTACTTGCTTAACTGATCGCTTCAACGCCGCGAATTTTGGTTGGGAATAATAAACGGTTCCATGTAAACAAAAAAGGAGGGATATTCTGAACAAGCGTTGAAACAAAACTTACCACATTTTCTGACGCACATTGGCTTCATTAATCAAGTCAGATTGAAAACAGTACACTTCGAGGATGAACTAGAAGACCGACACATAGACTACAGATAATTTTGTCCCCCCACATTCAGCTAAACTCGACTGAGACGTGCTAAGGGACCTGATCAGACAGTGGTTGCTGAGATGAACAATGCTGATAGGTAGTAGGGGATTCTGGTTAAGATTAACTTAACTCCACTCGCAAATGATCGCGGGTACTGCAATCCCATAGGATTTTCAGTCAGCATTATACTCCAGTTTCGCTATTGTTAGTGCTTGTCAATAGTGCACAGCTTTGCCACAACCGGGACTAGAACTCATGTCAGACTGTCTTGAACCAACCACGTCAACCACGGATCCATTAACCTCAAATCAAATACGAATGCAAAGGCTCAGCCACAGTCGTTTGTAAGCAGTGTTCAGATTACCCAGCCGCCTCCAGAGGAAGCACATTAACTGTCCTGTTACTCCTAATCTACGACGGATGATCACGGTTTTTCCCTAAGTTGAAAGCCCAAACATCATTAACTCGGTGAGTAGATGTAGTGCTTCATTGCGAAGGAGACTGACGGAAAAACACACATTAAAGTGCGCTAGGTCCGACCAATTATGAGTGGTGTTCAATTTGTAGAAACTAAAATCACCTATTATGCACTAGTAGTCGAAATACTGAGTGTTAATTAACTAGAGCTAACAGGGCAGTTACTGCACCTCATCTCGAAACATAAGGGCAATCTGGAAATTACTCACAAGCAGATGTGGCTGAACGTTTGCGAATGACACTGCATTCATGCCTGGTGTGTGGCCAGTGGCGAAGTGATTAAAACGACTGTCTCACGAAAGTAGGACCGGAGTTTATAGCTTTCCACGTTTAAGATGTCAATGTCAATTTCGAGTATATCGATGCCAATTTAAGATGTTTCAATGGAGTTCTTCGGGTGTTCAACAGCAAATGGGGTCACAAGGCCAATGTAAACATGAGTGGGCTGACAGACACAGAGATCGGTGCTCTTACGCAACGAGGGGACATGGGCCCCCAGGAGGCACAGAGTGAACGAAACTGGCTCACCTGCACCCAGCTACCAACCTGACGGGGTCGCAAGCTAGCAAGTACGAAGTGTGCACTGAGGTCATGTGTCTGTCCGCATGACGTAGAACACACACGGACAACACAACTCGGGAAACTTGGCCGTCTATCGGTGATTCAGTCAGATTGGCGTAGACTTCGGTTGTCGTCTTCCGAACGGATGGATAAGTCAGGCGGGCCCTATCTAGAGTGATGGAATGTTAGCCATCCAGGTTATAGCCAGATGGCTACCCTGATAGCTGAGGGTAGGACTAAAACACCCCGACCAATCGATCATCTGCGGTCTACAAACGTGAGTTGACGGCGTCTGAAGCAGACGGTAAACCGCTACAAAACCACGCTGATTTATGGTGATCTAAACGTAACTCAGATGAGACAAACCACCGTGTGTGCGTAGCGTGGGGATGTGTTGGCTACTGTTCCATGTTCCTTCATTTTAAGGCGCCAGGATTGATCAGTCCTGCCAATATAAACGTCACCACAGCTGCAGGTGAACTGGTAGATACAGTGTGAAGTAGACAGCTCTGGCCTCCTTGTCCTAATGTGAGGAAGTGTGAGTGACTTAGTGGAACTGAGTAAACGCAGTGTGGCTGCATTGCACGTACGTTGGGTGACCTGTGTCAATCGTCGAGTTAGAAACGCCATATTACTATCTCCTTTGTATGGTAACTGCATGTACACCGGTTTCTTTGAAACAGACGCTTCTTGCGGGTTAACTATTTTCCGTTTGCTGTGTAAGTCAATGAAACCTAGTGGATAACCGTTGGAAACCAGAGTCTCGTGAATACAATCCAACTTTGTTTCTAGTGTATCACTTGTACATATAGTTCGCGCTCTGTGAAAGAGACAACGAACCAGCGAGCGTTTGTGTTGTGTGGGTGAGCAGCTGTTCCGTGTGGTAATGCATCATCACAAGCCCGTCATCCTCAAGTCACTCGAGGCACTGCTTGTCATGCGTAGCAAGCCAGCCCTCTGTGTGCAAAAGCTGTTTACCTTGAACCTCCGTCTGACATGGTTTTGACCAATGACAGATGAGCGCATACACTGACTGGATATATGAACTTAATTCGCTTAAATGTGTTTTGATGTTCACCGCTGTTAGGTGTAGCAACTGACGAGAACATACGAAATGGTACTACCTTCTTGCAAAACCGGTCTTCTGATTTCACTATTCAAATTCGCAACAATGAGATTGTCGGAAATTGGTCTTATCATCTTCGTTAGCGATAGAGGCAACGGTTGTGTAGTGGCTAGGAATCGCACGGAGGCGGAGTGAGACATTTGGGTTGATTGTTGTATTTAGTTTCGGGAAGGTATACCTGACGAACACAATACCTCTGAACGACACCTTAATAAACACAGGTAGAGATCAATAAAATTTTGTTCTTGCTTCATTTTTGCAGAATTCAGTGTAGTGTTTAAGAAAGTAGTGATTAGGTACACACTGAAGTGACAGTCGTGATAGGCCCCTGTGATATACCAATTACAACACCATCGGTTTGACAAGCTGTGTCATAAAAATGGAATTTTGTGTTAGGGATAAACAGTAAGGCCAAATGTCTTAAGTAATCTGCTGGTATAGGTAAAAGCGTGTTGTGACATGAAACGAGATCATAAAGAAAATCCACAGTCACCTGTAGGGAAACGTTCTTAAAAAATTGAGAGCGCATTGTGGTTTTCGCGTCATGGTTGTCTATGTCTCAAGCTGCATTCTGATTGGTCGCACCATCATTAACCAACAGCTTATTCACCCACGCTACTGCTCGTATATAATAGAATATTGTTTGTACTCTCTACCGTTATTACTGCCTCTGTAGTTGAATGCTGATTGCGTCCGAGTAGGAACAACATATATACATACAAGGAGTTTCATCTTGTAAGTCGGTTTGTGCGCCGTTTTACCACAAATGCAAACTAAGAAGGAAGAGGCAATTGCGCCCACATTCCAAACACTTTGTTACACTAAAAGATGGAGAAGTCTTCGTATACGTTTTGGTTTGTAAAAACCATAACCTCTATATCCTCGGCTTTCGTTTGCATTGTCCACTGATCATGTAACACTAACCACGCTTCTCTGTCGTGGGACTTCATCTCCAATACCCATAGGGGTTAATCGGTTGCATACAGGTCTACTGAATTACGATTTTAGCTTTTATTGTATTGTAGGTAAGAGAATCAAATGGCCGGTGCGCTTTCGTGTATGCTCATAGAAAATAGAAGTGGAACTGAATGCCCCAAAGAAATGAAGATGCTCGTAGGTTGTAATGACCTTTGTCTGGTTTCCATAAACATGAAAAAGATACAAAGGCACAAGGAGGACAGATTGGTTCTTACGAAATTTGGCTTAGCAGTACTGACATTTTGGTTTGACTTAAACCATTCCCAACCCGAAGTACTATCGTTTTCGCCGTGCGACATGAGTTATTGACAGTTCTGGGAAGCGTTCGCTTCGTTATGGTAAAACCTCTTATGGGAAGTATGACAGCTCCTTGTCATGAGGGGCATCTTGCTAGTGTAAAGACGAAAGTCCGAATTCGCGAACACGAGTAGTGACAGAGGTTAAACTCCAGCATGAATGTAGCAATCAGAGGATGTTCTGCTCGTCAGTCTTCTGTCTAACCCGCCAATTTGATTCTGTATCCCATAAGACATTTGGCGAAAATAGCGATTAGTATTATGAGGCTAATTGCAACTGCACCGGGACAAAAACGGAGCCTAGTTATAACCTCATGTTTTTCTACTAAACGGTCTGCAGTTCCCTAATGGGGTGAGACAACAACAGTGGTAGTCTTGAAGGAGTAGCAGCATCTTCTTCTTGTAATTGGCTTCCCTGAAGAGATAAGTACTGAAAATGGACCATCACCGAATTCGTAGACTTTTGCTCAAAAATTTGACGTGTGAAAACCATGCCCTACAGTTCAATAGCAAATGACGTTTTAAAGGAAACTATCCCAGTGAATGAGTACGGCGGTGGATGGTAGGAAATGTCCTTGTTACTGCCTCGAAAACATATAGGACTACACTTCACACATCTATGGGAAAAATGTTCCCTTCAGCTACTGTTTCGAAGACAAACACGAACACGGCTCAATGACGTTCACATTCCTTGAGAAGAAGCAAAACCTGACTAGAAGAATGAGCGGGTGATTTACTAAGCCAGCTACAGGTGGCGTTTGTTCGTGTGTGAAAAGTGCGGATTCACAGAAGGTATTGTGTTTTATCCGCTGTTCTAAAAACTGAAGCCGTTTGTCCACAGGCTGCAATATGGAGCAAACATGAATGTAAAACGTCCGTATACTAATCTTACCGGCAGCGGTCTACCTCCATTCTCACCCGCCCGAAGTGAAGGTAAGAAAAGAAATGGTAACAGCCACCAGCACGAATGTACGGCGAACAGAACGCACACATTTTGCTGTGCATCGCCGCATCATATCAGCCTAACGGAAGAATGTGGGATGATGTGATCTATTTGATGCGTGTTTAACTGTATCAAATCCCTGCATTGATTAGCTGACCAACAGAACTATCCAATGGCTCAGTGGTCAACGTGGTTGCTTCATAAACAGCGTGGCCGGAGTTATAACCCAGGCCGTGGCAAGGATATGCACTACTGACGGGCTGTAATGAGAGCGAAATTCTAGTCCAGTGCTTCTTTTGGAAAGATGCCGACGGGAAAATCTATGAGAATCTGACAGCTGCAGTTAGTTACGGGTAATGTTTAATCTACAAGAAAATCGAAATCTCTTACTACTCACTAGTGAGTTATTTGTCCCCGTGTATATGTGGTTATGCATGTCACCAGCCAACATCCACACTTTATGCATCGCGTGGCTACACTACTGCAGTCTTGCTGAATAGCCTTGACTTATCGTGGTTTGATTCACTCATCCACATGGTTCGCTGGTTGGAAATGAGGTTCGAGACGACAGCGTGCCGTACCTAATGTCGTGTCTACGCTCACATTTCTTTCTTAGCCTCGTTTTTATCCATTTTTATCTTTTTTGATATTCGATTCTTCCGGGCTATTCCGAGTCACTGTTCTGGTGATTGACGGCTCAAACCACAATGCCTTCTGGTGATGTTCATGGGCGTTATGGAAAAGTGGATGTTTTACGTTGTCATGTTAGCTGCTTGAAGCACAAATACTTACCGATTGAATGAGTACTGATGATACAACAGTATCTACCACCTGCTTCGCCAACGATGGCGTTTAAGACCGTGGTAGATTCAGCGAATGAACCTGAAAACAATGTGGAATTCAATAAGCCGAATGCGCTGATTCTAGTTGATACTGAGTGGCTCTGTTTCACCGATATTGATTGGTTTCCTAGAGTACAATAAAGGTCGGCGGGGAAACGATGCATTCCATTGTCACGATTGTTGTCAGCGAAATGAGCCGTCACGTTGGTGCGTCAGTGTACCCGTAGGTGAGTGAAATCTAGCGGACACCAATTGCTGTCTTCTATTGCAGACTACTCGTCGGCAATGGAACACATCTTTTTGGCTCGTTCTACAGTGTTCTGATGATCCTCTGAATATTTTACTGTTACAGTTATTTATCCATCAACTTCCGGCAACCTTTAACCGTTGATGTTCAAAACAGCTGGTAGACAATTTTTGTTTGTCTATCTAAACTAGCCCTTGTGTTTACCATTTCATTTAACAGCTACGGTTTTGTTATTATACGAAAATGTTCTGACCTTCTGAAGTGAATTCATGATGCAATTGGGTTTTTGGCCACCCTGTCGAAATTATGAAACTATCTCTAGCACCTATCTTTCTTTTCGCAGCTCAAACATGTCAGGTGATATTTCTTCATTCGGTTTGGCTGCTATTTAGCCATAATTCCATTTTACTGTAGTGCACAGCTGGTTGAAATACGAGTAAACACACTTACCTTGGAATTGAATATGGACGAAAGGGAATAGATCAGAAACAGGTGAAACTTTGTGAAAAAACGGAAATAGATAAACCAGGTTCAGTGATCTGAACGACCCAGATACTAGACCATGTTTGGAGTAGAGGCCTGCACAAATATACTATATCACGCTAAACGGCAGATATTCCGTCTTTGTTCGATTAGTAGAGAACTACTGAATTTTACGAACTTTTCTTTCCAAGTTAACCCCTAATCGTCACCGATTTGGTTAAGAAAATATTTAGGAACTAAGAAGCATCACTTAATTCAAATTGCTACCTGAGACTGATGGGGACGGTTTGCATTGTTTAACTGACTGGTAAATTAGTCCTTCATATTCATACTATTTCTGTCAATTTGTTTAATTCACTGAGATTTAGTCGGTTCATGTATGTTTTTGCGAGCAGCAAATAACTCGGTCATGCGTGAACTACTCCATCCAGTTGTCTACGTACGAATTTCATGTACAGATTTGAAGTTTGGCATAAGCGACGCTTCTGTATATGTACGTTTAAGATGTGAACCACCATTCACAGTTAGATGAATAACACAACGATGCAAATACTGGCTTTCTTTATTCACAAGATAGTAGAAACTGACACGGTTTTCGATGAGTACTTAGATTTATTCACACTGTTAACACAATCCATAAATCTTATAAGCAGCTATGAATCCTCAAGAAACTTATGAATCAACTTCCTATAAACAAAAGCGATAACGGTAGCTATACGACTACGTAATTGAATGACGTGTCGAACAACCCTGTTAACCATTGTTTTGTGGTATTATCTGCGGTAATTATCGAATAGCATTTTAGTCAATTCATATGGACGAGGTAACTAGCTCCTTATTAACCTGACCGCAATGAATTTCATATATGACACAGATTACTATTTTGTTATTCTGTCGGTGGCATCTCTCAAAACGAAAGATGTTTATTTTAACCATATGATCCACTCTATTTAACAGTGCTTAGTCGGATTTTTTTATCGATCTTTCCGGAAGGCTTCCCGGCTCCTTGACGATTCTCCGAATCACATATATACGCGGACGTCTGTGTACTACAAAGAAAGGATTTGATTGCAACCAAACTCTGGTTGACTATATCAAGTTTGGGTTATGCTGAGTTTTCGTAAGGATAGGTGGCTGAAGAGCTGATCAAACCTTGAAATCAGGTGATTAGCTATCGACTATTCCATCAGCAAATGTAACGCAGTATACACCTTTGCCATAATAGTTTGGTAGTAGCACTGGTGCAATTCCAAGCGTTACTTTCTGAATCGTAATGGGGCCATAATTGACTTCAAACACCGCCAAGGCTACTAAACAAATCGATCCTTCACTGGAGCATACGCTTGTCAATAAATGACTTGTCGTACTCTGTAATCTGCTGTTCTTCGTCATTCAATTTACATCTTGGTTGCTTGTCACTCACGTGGAGGGCAACGATATTTACTTATTTGCCTAATAGAACAAAGGTGAATACACCAGACCTAGAATACGTTTGTTATTGTTGTTGATGAATGTACACATGATTTCATGTTATGTCCGAAACCGCTCCAGATACAGCGTGTCCATAACGGCTTACGGGCAAACCGGTAGCGGGAAGACATACACCATGCTTGGCGCACCGGCCAAACCTGGGCTCATTCCACGCATAGCTCGCCACTTGATTACCCAATGCCAACAACGGGCACCTCTGTGGAACTATAGGATCAGCATAGCAGTTATACAGGTAAGCATCAACCTGAGTCGTTTTATGGACACGTCAATTCCTTTGTCAACTCTTATAGGCTAAGACATTCAATAATCAAAAGTCTGTAACATGAAAACTTATTGTTCAGTTTGTCGGTTGATAAAATTTCTTATCTGTTTAATTTCCTGTCCGGTGGGATTCCTGTTTTAGCAATTCCCTTTATGCGAAGGCACTTTTTCTGTTGTTCCACTGAGTTTCATCAGTCTCTCCTGACGCTGAGTGACTGCCCTTTGACCGGCGAAAATCCACCAATCGCCAAAACGTCTCCCTTGCGACTGGATTATGACGGACTGCTGATACTGGTATAACTGAATTGTTACCTCGTGAGAAGCCATCTCAGGCAAAATATTTGTCCGGAAACACGTTTTTCTATATTTACTAGATAACACTATGTTTCTCAGCCAGACAGTGTGGAGTGGAGTTGAAAACAACAGATCGCTTAATATAAACCAGATAGCCTATGGTCACTCATGCGGAGCCGTGTCGATAGTCGACTCACCATCCCCCAGCCGGCTCTAAGCGTACATTGCATCAGTTTGAAGAACGAAGTGTAAAGACATCTGCACGTCTGAAAGAGAAAAATGGAATATCGAATTAAAGGTTACTTCACGAAAGACCGTAGAGTTACTAATACATTACCATTGAGCTAGAGAAGAATCAACTGAAATAGAGTCTAATGGACAGAGTCGCTACCGACTGAAATTATCCACAGGGCAACCAGCTACGGTTAGACACAATTTCAAGTGAAATGTATACCTGAAGATTTTACAGGTGACAGATTGCATGTGATAAGGGGATAAATTCTTGCCTTGGAGAATATCATGATGTTACCCTAGTAAGATATCGGTTAGTAAGCGATGTAAAGCTGCTTCCTCTTTATGACTTCAACTTCACAACTTCAACACAAAGTGATATGCATTACCGTAGCACAGGCTGCAAAACTTTCGTGATCTCATGTGTTATGTGTTTAGTTCAAAGTGTAATCAGTAAGTAGCATTTATACCCCTGCTGCAAGTAAGCAACGTAACAGTGCAAAGTACATGGACGGGTGCATAACACAACGTGATCCAAGGCTAGTCAGCAGTCTAGCCAAGTGATTTGTGCAGCGCAGACACAAGACCGATTAGCCCTTAAGTTAGCCAATCAGTAAGATGGGGATAAACATACACTACCGAGGTATGACACAACACCACGGTTTGAGTTATCCGTGAGTCAGGAGGGCCCCAGCCCGGGAGACGAACTCGACCTACAGTGGCCAACCCCTCTGTGAACGATTTCATTTCCCCACAACGTCACCATCTGTGTACCTCCCACCTCACCCCAGTCGGCTGCAGAGTCGGCAAACGGTGCCCGATGTGGTAGATGACTAGCTGGCATTCTTAATAGATGATCAAACCACCTGTCTGTGCAAGTGTAAGGATTGAACAAAAGAACTCGTCTGACAATTATTACCAAATACCAGTCTCATAACCTCTTCGTTGTTTACTCGATGATGCCATCCGATACGAGCGATCGAACGTAAACATCGGTGGTCAAATACCTGAAACGGTTCACGTATTCTACTTTGAGCGGTCAAGTTTCGCCGTCGTAAAGTAACACAACCCTCACTGTCGCCTTATATACGCAACCTTTAAGCTTTAGAGAGACACCTCTCTGTCGTCAGAGTTGCCCAGGTTAGTGAACACCGCCACTATTTCATTACCTACACTTCCACCGCCGCCGGTCATGCAGATTCTCGGGCATACAAACCTGTCAGCAACATCCATGACTTCATTATTTAACATTAAATCGACGTAATCCCAACAATCTTGCAGAAGCATTTTACATTTCGAGGCTGCAAAGCGCAGTCTGAAGCATTTAGTGAAACGCAGAATAACGTCTAGTGTTGTTTGTGCTGCTTGGAAATTGTCAAACAGCAACACATTGTCGTCAGAAATCAAGATCAGTCAGTCTTTCACTAGGTAGAAGGTCCACGCGGGCATCTTGTGAGTGTCGGAGACAATCCTCCATTATTTCGTCGATGACGAAATTGAACAAAAATGGTGAAAGGGGATAGCCTTGACGAATGTCGCACATGGTGCTGAAACTGTCAGATAATTCACCTTAAACCATAACTGGAGCTGAGGTATAGGAATAAGGCGCCGACGGTATGTTCACATATTTGGTCGGTACACCTCTGCGTTTAAGCGACTCTAAAAGTGTAGATCGATCCACCGAATCGAGAAATACGGCAATTGTTGGCAGGCGATACACACCACGCTGTCCCAGAATTTGACGAGGGGTAAAAATGTGATCAACACAATCCCGCCAAAGGCGAAACCCTGCCCGTTCGTCCCTAATCTCGAGCTGCAGTGTGTACGGTCCATCTACGTTACTTTCCTGCATGTGTATGCACACACGCACACACGCAGGCAATCGCTCACTCACGTGAACCGTCCCGTTTCACACCTGCCGGTCGCAGAGGTCACGTGCGCCCAGACATGCTTTGTACTTTTCTCGTAGGCTTGTTATTGGGCCACCGATACGTTCACTGTAAACTCTACTCATTGTTACGTGTAATTCACTTTCATGCTGGCTCAGTCAGAATACACAAGGTTCCTCCTAAATACTTTGAGTTCTCACTTCAGTGCGTAGTGCAGACGTAACACGGTGAGTCGGTGAAGTATTATGGATGCCAGAAGTTTAGTCATAACCGGAGTCCAACTAATTCCCCTATAGTTTTTGCATGAGCCCTTGAAACCTTCCTTGAATATGGCACAGATAGGATAACCCCATAGCAAAGGACATCAACCTACTAGGGTCGCTCGAAAATTGCATCACGTTCATTAGACTGTTTTAAAACGGAATATCACCTTTCATCACGAAACAATCAATCCACGTGACAGCTCTGGTTTAATGATTGCCTAAGCGATATTTTTGCTCCTATCCGTCTTCATTTTATCCGTAACATTATGGATGTGTTATGCTCTTTGATGAGTTGTAAACGTTATTCGCGTGCGAACACAGACGATTTTGTAGCCTTGTAAAGACAAATCACCAGCTGTCGACTGTAGCGTGAAAGAACGGTGGAGCTCGGAGTCGACAGGACAATTATGACTTAACGGTCATCCAAACAACTCGGTTTCAATGAGGAAAATAGACGATCTTGCCTGGAAAATCATGTTAACTCTCTGCATAAATGTAAACCACAATTTGATTAGGTAATCAAATCGTGGTTTCCAATTATGCAGAGAATTACCATGATTTTCCAGGCAAGATCGAATGAAATAAGAAACTGATAAAGTAACCGGACTCTTGTTATATGTATTTTTTTACCCTTTCAGTCTCAGTGTCTGATGGTTTTGTAGTCAATCTGTCTTGTAAACATCCTGGTGACAACCAAAGGATCAACGAAGGCGCGCCTCATGTCCGACGGTAAACCGGTTCATCTTCGCTCTACTCATTCGGGCCTTCTCTCCGCCCTACACATGAGTGTAAAGTACATGTTTGGTGATTTGCCAAATTTATTTTCCCAAGAAGTGTGCAATCTAGCTAAATAACAGAAGTGTGGTGTCTTGTAACTTTCAGGCTACTCTTTATAGGCTGCTCTTATTCCATGTCAATCACGCAGTTTTTCTGTTAGACACTGTAAGCCCTTCGTAGGTAGGAGTGACGACAGGGCTGGTTCGTAAAACTCAGTATGCAATGGCCAACCAAACAACTTGCACAGTCTGCAATGTTTAGGTCACATAGTCCATACGGGTGTTCACCACATCCGAAGTTATTTACTGAGACCACCAACAGTATGGTAAAACCGCGTGATGTTCAAGCAATGACGCGGTCACGAAATATGGAGACTCATTATTCCGTTTAGCAAAATGGATAAGTGGTGCCTACATCATTGAGGAGCTCGTGATCACTGAAATAGGCGGTTAGAAACACTATCCGAAATGGCGACTTCCAGCAAGCAGTGATGTGCCTGTATCTCTAGTTATTCCACTTGATCTTGCTTTTAAACATTTGTATTTTTCTAACATCTTTTTGCTTCTAGAATGGTCACTGGACGGTGGCTTGACTAACATCACCTTCTGGCTGAGCTTATGGTCGTTATTAAGAAATGGATACGTTTTACAGTGATGACCGCCCACTGGTTTAACTGTTGAGCATCATGACGACATACCCGCACCCTGATTGGTCTGATCGTGTCACTGATCGCTGCGTTCCATTTGCCAGTGATTTTTTCTTGCGTGCATGCAAACCAATGCACAATTACCCAAAAAGTCTGTGGTAGACGTAACCATTTTGTGCGGCCGAAATTTTGGTGTGAAAAGCATATTCCCTCAACCCCTTTGACTTATTTGGAATTCGTCAGGAGAAATTAGTTTCAAACTGAAACAAGACTACTGATGAGTAGTCGGGGATTTGACTAATTTCAAATTGAACATCACTCACAATTGATCGCAGCTGTCGCATTCCCATAGACTTTCCAGTCGGCCCCTTTCGAAAAGAAGCACTAGACTCGAGTTTCGCTCTCATTAGTGCTCATCAGTAGTGCATATCCTCGCCACTGCCGGGACTTGATCCACGGACATGCTGTTGATGAGTCAACCGTATTTTCCACTGCGCCATTGACCTCACGTAAGGCACGTCCGAATT